>BJBW01007853.1:0-15049 GCA_004320125.1 Scolopax mira
TGCAGTCCTGAGAGGCATGCTCTGACATGCTCTGTGTGGTCCTGCATTGGCAGGGGAGTTGGACTAGATGATCTCTATGGTCCCTTCCAACTCCAAAAATTTCAGTGATATTCAGTGATATTCAGTGAAAACATGCCTCTGATGATAAGCACACATTTAAGCAGAAACCTGTGAAAACCCATGTGTATGTTTTTTGTTTTTTTTTTTTAAAAATCACTGGCCTGTGAAAGACTGCTCAAGATGGAGAATATCTAACCATTAATTATAGGAGACACCTCTGTTTCAGTAAGTGATAAAGCTGCTGATCCCTTCCCTGCTCCTCCACTGGTTTCTTGCTGTAGGGAGGTAAATGTTGTATTCAACATCTCTGCAGCCTTCAGGTTCTGCATTGGTATATGGCTTAATTATATAGGACAGCTGGAGAGAGTGAATTACTCTTTGATAGTACAAGATTTCAAACTTATGAAGTCACATCTCTCAAGATTTAATTTGCATTCTCAGAGCTGCACTAGCTGACTTGAATTATGGCTGTGAATGCATCTTGTGTGAGCATCTGTATTCTGAGTATTGGAACAAGAGTCCTTTGATCTAAATGTAAAACTTCAACCTGGAATAAATTTAAGTGATTCTTGGGAGAATCTCACTTCAAGCTACAAAACTATTGCAGGGAAAGTTGCAAGCCTTTCTCTAGACTCTGCTCAGATATTTTGCCTATTGATATTGCCTGAGGCAATTGCAGAAACTCAAATAAGTTAAAATAGAAAGATTTAAACATCAAAAATAAAATCTAGTTATCAACTAGTCTAAATTGGCACGATTAGTGAGCGCAGTGGAGCTCTCTAGGTTTTCACATTGTGAAATTTTTGCCACTCAGTGGTGGATCTGTGTTTTCCTGGGGTTTTCTCATTTCTACCTGCTGCCTCCTGCAGAGAACATAGCTTGCTACCCCTCCCCAGCCTGCTGTATATTGCTTCTTAAAAGGAACAGAAAAAATGAATAGTATAAGGGTAAAATTATTCTGAGTAATCCAGAAAGCTAATTATGAATTTTAATATTTACTTTTAAGAGCAATTGGCTACTACTGGAACAAAAATGCCTGGGGAAAAAGCATTTCTTCCTTTATTTGGCATCCTTGGATCTGGATATCTTCTTAAAAGAGAAGATATGGCTCAAGCAGAAGCATGCTTTTCATGTAGATGTTTCTAGATTAGATTTTAACACCTAACCTAGTAAAGTATGTGACTTCATATGAGATATTTGTCCTTTTAAGTAGTGAACTTAAAAATAATAGAGGTAGCATTTTGTTTTCTGATATATGGAAGGAGCTTGCACTCTTGGAGCAGGATCAAATGAAGCTTCCTATCCTAACTGAAAGGAACTAACTTCTAACTGTCAGAAAGGTGGAGTTGTCTACTGTTGTCAGTAAAAACTTGTAAGAACTGATTATCTGCACTCCCTTTTTCCTAAGTATTGCTGAATCTTATCATGTGAGATGACTCTGGCTAATGCAGGACCCTTTCCTGAGCTCGGGAACTAGAGGCATCATAACAAACTCTGAAATCTGGTTTGCAGTCCAGAAAAGATGATTTAAGTGCGTTGCCTTCTTGAAACATTTTACTATGCCTGGGTGTCATATGGCAAATAGATTTTTATTATTGTTACGTGATCCTGTTCATCAGTGAGTGTTTGACAACTCGGACAAGGTGATGGGCATTTCTAAGTTATTTTGGTGATTTGTCCCTGTAGAACAGGATGCAAAATCTCATTTGTGTCATGCAGACACTGCCGTGTGTTGCATTGTCACTACACAATTTCATGTGCCATTGACCTCTCTGAGAGCAGGCGCAGTGTTGAAAATTCCTGGTGTCCTTCAGTCTGAGTCGGTGCTGTGACAGCCACGTGAAAAGCACAGGCTTAGGGACTGGCTCTAGAGCTACAGGACATGAAAATGATTTAAAGAGTTTTTTGTGTAGACCCACAGTGGTCCTGTGTACTTCTATCCAGCAGTGCAGTCAGGTTCAGGCTGCCTTTTTTTATTTTAATACTGTTTCCCACTGAAAGAACTGTATTAAGGAAACTTGGTTTATCACATGCTTAGATTATAACAGCTATGGTTAGGGCTGACGTGGTCCTCTGTTGACTGGTAGGTTAGAGTGATTCCTGAATGTGTCAAGTAAGAATGAAATAAATCTAAACCATCTAAATACATATTCAAATGTTCCTACTCCTATACAAAATGCTGTGTCAGCCTAAGGAAGGAGTTAAGTGTACTTTGGCAGAAGGGACATAGCAAGTGTGTAGAGCTTTCTTCCTTTTTGATACCATTCCCTGTAGCAGGGAATTGTCTCAAATGGGATATAGGTCCCCACTTATGAAGTTGCTTGCAACTGGACCCAAGCATTTCCAGCATAGCTCTTCTCCACCCCATACATTTCAGCTGCAGATGGAAAGTGCCTCCCAAAACCAATCTCACCCTGCTCTGGCCTTGAAAGCAAACAATTTCTGTAAAGCAAATAATTTATGTGCTTTACTGTTGCTAACTATTCATTGTGAATATTTCCAAGGCTCTGAAAAGAAAATATTAGAATAAATAGCTTAATAATTAACTATATAATGTAGGCTAAACAAAATCTGTGTTTCGTTGTGGAAGAAAATAAAACGGGAGCCTGCTCAGAAGGTAAAGGGATCAGTTTTGTGATGTGTCAGTGTACAGTAATTCCCACTAATGTGGACTGTAGTTACAACCCTGTGCTGCTTGTGAAATGAGGGTACAGCTCAGCAGAAAGGCGAAAAGACTGGAAATAGACCCTTCCCCCTGTCTCATAACCATCTTTGGATTGCTCATACTGAGGGATGTTATCACTGCTACTGCTTCTGCAAACATATACTTCTGATAACACACATCAGCGACGTATAGGTATGGCAATTGCAGGAAGAAGCAAGAATGGCTGTGGGCTTGAGCCTTCCATATCCAACCTCCTCCCATGCACAGGGTGTCTCTCCCGGCACCCTGACAGTCTGTCTGCAAATGTCCATCTGCGACTGTTTGAAGCTGCCTCCTGTTGCTGGAGATCTGATGGATGGCCTCTGGCTATGCTTGGGGTCATGCTGGAGGCAGCGGTGTCGTACAGTTCCCAAGTTTGGTCTCGGGGAGAGCCCTGGGGATGCCTGATAAGACGATGAAGATGCAATCTGAAATTTCTTTTTTCCCCACATTGGAAAGTGCTGGGTGTCAGCTTGTTCTAGGAAGTCCAGGAATGACTGACATTGCTGAGGAAGAGACTTTTTGTTCAAAATGAGAGGGCTTCTAGGCTCACCATGATACTCCCAGGCTGCTTTTGGGTAATCTCAGACTCAGGCAGTTCATGATGGTTTGCGCTGAGCTCGCTCTTGTGGGTCAGTACTTTATCTGGGGCTCTGCATCTGATGCCTATTAACTGTGGTTTTCCCTGTCAAACCACCTTGCAGTGGTTTTGTAGCAGAAGTGAAGTAGGCACATCTAGATTTATCTATTATGGGCTTGTTAACAGGCCCAGGGCCTTCCAAATCCTCTGTGTATCCTGATGGCTTCTTTTGATAGATAGAGCTGAAACGGCTTGATAGTTGGCAACAAGGAAAAAATGTACTGGGAAAAACCAATCTAGATTCAATTTCTTATTTTCCAACTCCTGGTAAAACTTTCAAAGTTTTTTGTACCATTTCTTCAATTTGTTCAGTCTGTATGTTGGGATATTTCCAGCCCATTACCATGTGGGACTACCTGAGTTAGTAACACAATAATCTGATCCTTGGCCGACTTCCTCTTATGCTGTTTTCTACCTGCAAAGCAGATCAAGAGTAAAATCATAGGAATTTTACTTTTTACTGCTGCTTTAATCCAGTCAATGTAAAACTGCCAGTTACAGTCCTATTTTAAATTGTATATTGCCTCTTGTTTAATTAAAACCACAGAGCTTTGTCAAGATAAGGCAGTATCTTTACCTGATTTTAAAGAGAGGTATGAATACACTGAGTGCATGGAGGTTGCTGCCAGTCCTGGTGGAAGATTCACGTGCAGACCCTGGGGGTCCTGCCCCTTCTTTGAGCTTGTAACCCCAGATCACCCTGCAGCCATCTGCACCCATCAGTTCAATTTTGTAAATATAAAATGGAGTGTTAAACAGGTTAAGTGAAATACAGGCCTGTCTCCTCATGGCCTTGAAATAACAATAGGAGTGCTTGACCACATTCTCTGTGGATACACTTGCTCTCATTTATGTACATTCTTGTATAGACTTGGCGATCCTTAGGAACTAACACTCTGCTTCATTAAAAGATGAAATATAAAAATACTCTCTCAAGTGGTATCTGATTTACCATGGGATATGTCACAAATGAAGACAAGCCATGGGCTTTATGAAAAGCAGAGTATCAAGCCGGATGAATTCCAATAATAAGCATTCATTTGTTTTGTGACTTGTATATCTAAAACATAAATAAGACATAATAATTTAATTCTCCCTACTGAATTAATCTAATATGGCTCTGAAACAGTACTGGTCATTACAACCTTCTTTTTTTCTCTTTTCCCTAGTGCTTACATGGACACTGGCTGTGGTGCCATTTGTGCTGTACAATTATCTATTGGCATTAATAGCTTTGTTCTTAAAATAGTTTACCATGAATTCACACATACTGTAAATTCCTTAGGTGGTAAACCTATATGCAGCTACAAGAAATACCTGATGCTGTTTATAAGTGCTTAAATGCATACACCTATAGATAGTGTATTTTAATGCACATATTACTATTGATGTTTATTCTATTCCATTGTAATTAAGTTCCACAATTAGTTTTAATTATTACTAGCCTTGCCTCAGCTTTCTGCATACCACAGACATTTACAATAAAGACATATAGAGGAGTAGTTCTCTGGGGAAAAAAAAAATTAGACTTGAGCTTTTAGCAAAGGAAGTAACTTGAAAGAAATAATGGAAATATTTTTTGTTATTAATCTACAGTGATGTATGCAACACTTGACTGTTTAACATAAATGCAGCCTAAAAGGAAACACCTGGCACATGGTCCGGCCCTGTTCATGTTACAGTAAATGCTGTTCTTTTGTGAGCCAGCATCTGCAAGGTTTGTTTTACTGTGGTCAAAGCAGCACAAAGAAACAACAGCAGCAGCTATTCAAGATTATTTAAGGTTAGCTGAGCAATAAAGTTCACTGGAAAACGTGGGACTTTAAGCACTAATGGTAATAGGCTGGTACTTGGACTTTTTTAATGAAGCAATTGTTTTAAGTGTAGGGGCCAACACTCAATAAGCATCAAATTGAAACAGAAGATGGAAAACAAAAGGCGAAGCTAAATATATGGCTTCAGTATTTGTAAATCAGAATATAAAGCAGCTCTTGCTTTGCCCAGGAATGGGAGGGGATACTGAGGCTATGTGTTTCCTACTGTTATTCCTGCTCTTTCCAGGCAGGCACTAAGGGTATTTCTATGGGTTGGTCTGAAATACTAGAAGGGGGCTTCTTATGGGTGGAAATCAAGCAAACTCTGAAATCACCATCATTTCCCAGAACCAGAAGCCAAGGACAGGTTTGGCTCGGAGAACCTCAAACACCATGCTCCTTATAAGCACCAGCTGACCTAGCCCAACTGGTACTGCATTGGAAGCACTAAGATATGATAGTTCAGTTATTTAAGTTATTCTTGTGCAGACTGACAAAGTCCATGTATAATGTATAATTTATAATAATAAAAAACCCAACAGAAAAGATGAAACACCATTCTGAGATTCTTCTTGCATCTGCTGGAGTATTATATGAAAAAAAAAAAGGAATTGCAGTATCTATCTCCTTAATTTCTTCAGGCTTCTTAATTTGCATGTCAAGTGAAACCCCAGTGACTAATTTTGATGACACTGCAAGTGTTTAGCTCTGTAGACAATCACTGTAAATTGTCATACATTATCAGATAACCATTGACAAACTACCTAACCATGTGCTTCGTAGTCTAATGTGTAACAATTTTCTCGTGAAATTAAGAAAATTCAAGATCCCTACAAAACTGTGGCTTTTGGGAATGTGTCATGTACAATGTTGGCAAATGAGAGTCAGGTCAGGAAATATGACTGATGCTCCTTCTCCCTCTGCTGTAAAGGTTTATTTAGCTTTGAGATATCAGTTATGTGCCACGGAGTATTTTTAATGAGAAGTACTCCATAGCTTTATGGATATGGAACTGCCACTGGGCTTTCGCTGTAGCTGGATTTTCAAGATTATCTTTCTGAACCAGTCTAAAAACTATTCTGGTGTTGCAGGCATGTTCATCTTCGTGCTATATTTCCTTTTCCCTTCTCCCTCCCACTGTCCCTCTATCCCCCCTACTCCTCACCCACTTCCTTCCCCCGCTCCCCTCCCAAATAGAATTTAAAGATCTGTGAACAGCCATTTTTTACATTGCAGCATGAACTTGAGGCAGAGACCACAGAGTACATGCATGTGTATTTTGCCTGGCAGGGGGTATGCCTTTTTATAAGCTATGGGGAATGCAGGTGTTGCATTTTCATATTAGACACAATAGAAGGCATCAGGCTTTAGCGCTTGGTTTCCAGTCAGCTCTCCTACTCAGTGAGGTGAAGTGATCCATACTAAAGAGATTTTTCAGCAATATCTTAGCAAATGTCAAAGAAACCACCTCTTTATTGTTGACAATTATTTTCCCCAGTGGAATGATACCCTGTTTTTATGTGACAAAACAACAGGAAGGTGTAAAGTCAGTCTTGTCAACTATGATAGATTTGATTGAATGCACAGTGGCAAAGAATAATTAAATACATAAGCTTTCTTTTCCTAGGGTATTTCCAGTCTATATTATAGAACATGATTTCATCTTTCTCTGTGTTACTGTTAGCAGACAGAAGGAAACATCTCAGATGTGCAATGTTATTACTTGTTATTACTGGCTGTTACTGATAAACATGGATTAGCATTAGTTCAATGGACTTACTTAGTACTTGTTAAAAATATTTTCTTTCTCCTAAAATCGATGTGTTGTTCAGAAAGGACTTTTTTTTTAATTTTTCATAAATGGGATTCAAGTGTATGTGTCATATATCATTTAAGAAGAAATGAGGAGATTCTATGGGAAAGTCACGTACACATTTTTCCTCATTCAACAGGTGAGCTTGAAATATTTCTTAAAGCCCCCCTGGGTTTGATAACAAAAAAAAGTTTCCAGAGTAAGAGCTTTTCCTCTGGCCTGTTCCCAGTTACCTGAAGGGCCTCCTGGATGCTTCTTGCTCCTCTGGTTGTGGGGTTGCTTCCCAGTTGCCCTGTAGCTGGAGGGCTTGTGGGAGAGCCTGTTGCATAGTGTAGGGACATTGTCTGGCTCCAGTACACAAAGGCCCTTGCTGTCTTTATTCCTCAGCTGCAGAGGGGCCACAAGCAACTGAAAAATGCTGTAAAAGGTTTGCTGAAATATCGAGCTTTGTGTTGTATGTCCACTTCTTCTCCCCGACAATGTAAAATTCCTTGGGTGCTAGTTGACTGTTTTGAGAGCACTGCTTAACAACTTTAGCCCATAGATGTGAGAATGTGACATTTGTTCAGGCATGAATACACTGGGGATGCTGCAAAGGGCCAATGTGAAATTTTGAGAGTCTCTGAGGGTTTGCCTTGGGCGCCTGCTTCAAGCCGCAGTCTGAGATAAAGGAAGAAGCAGGACAGTGAGAAACTGCTCAGACACTCTTCAATTGTGACAATGCTTGGAGGAGGTGGTAAGCATGGATAACAGCCAGGGCAAAGCAGCTCTCCAGCCCCATGGGCTGACCAGGATCCTCTTCTCCTCTTACTTGGCCTTTGCACCCAGCCTGGCCTCTCCTTGAGGGAGAGGAGGTAACTCTGGTCAAAGAGATAGTATTCGGTTTCCCAGGAGGTGGCCGAACTTGAATATCTGGTTCTGCTGTGCTTCTCGCGGTCTGTTCACTAAAGAGATCAAAGCATATTTATTTCTGGCACAAGATATACAGATTCCTGTGGCTGTGTGTCAGCAGAACATGGATGAGCTCTTGGACCATTACATTCACTGTAGCCATACCAAAACTTCAGCATCCCTCAACATCTGTTTTGGGAAAACAGCCTTTTAGGTACCAGACCAATCTCTCCTATTAATTAGTTTATAATAATCAGATGCATCAAGGTACCTAGGTGGAATAGTTGTGAAACAAGATGATTTATCTGATTAATCTAAGGTTATGCCTCAAAGTACATTTTGATTCAGCTTAGAGTTTGTGCTGTCTAGCTGTAGCTACAACTGGCTAGTAAATAGTTAGTCACTGACTGGGTGACTAAGGTGCTGCTTGGGCTTCCCAGCTGGAGGGGGGAAAAAAAACCCCGTGGAATTTCCTGTCCATTGGTCCTAATCCATTGTGATTAATTAACTGCATAACTACCAGGCTAATGTTCAAATGATTTTTTTGTTAATTTTTCCTTACTTGCCTCAGAATTTTTGGCAGCTTGAGAAGAGCTGCTCAGTCCAGAGTCTTTCTCTCTCAGCTCTCTACCACATCACAAGCTCTGTCACGTGTTAGGGTGACTGGTATTGACTCATACTTTCTCCTACTCTACCTATGGCTTTTCTACCATAATCATCTTCACTCGCATTCTGTTCTGCATTTTTCTTATTCAAATAATACTTCACATCCTAATTGGATTTTGTTTGAATCTGTTTCCAGAAGAGTAGCTTTTAGCTGAGGTTTCAGTCTATATTTCCATTGTAAAGATCTGCTTATATTTATAAGGTTTTATTATTTTTTTTAGTAACTGATATTGAAAATCAGCAAGCAGTGTGCTTCATAAAATCCCTTGGGAAAAGCTGTGAGTGGGGTGTCTCTACTATTTGCAGTAATATGCCAAAGGTAAAAGCACTGAGCTGTGATACCAGAGCCACTGATTGTGGTCTGTCCTTTGCCTGATGATTTCATCTGGCAATCCCCTTTTCTGCAGGAGCTGCTTTGACATCTTGGGTCTGCAGGCAAAGGCCCATCATGGTAAAGGTGCTTCAGAGTGCTGCAGAGCTTGCAGAGGAGCCAGGGTGCCCAGCAGTTTGGGGCCACTTCTTGGTGTTTCCTCACGTGTCTCGGCACTCAAAGCGCATTTAGTATTCAGGCCTAGATTGGGCATTCAGACTCCCTTAGGAATAAAAGAAAGAAAAATCTAAGGAAGAGATCTTCTGAAAGCAGAAAAGCTCATATTACTTGGAACAACTAGGAAGTGAACATCAGAGGAAAGAACTGAAGTTTACATATGTGTCATCTACCCCTTCATTTGGGATCCACGGTGTGACCCTTTTCTGGGACTTTCTGCCAAAAATGTGATGTTAGTTGGATGCATCTTTGAAGTTAGTTCTGCCTTGAGCAGGGATTGAACCAGATGACCTCCTGAGATCCCCTCCAACCTAATTTATTCCTCCCCAGCAGGGACTGGGTGGAGGGACATAGCACAATGTTGCCCAGTTTCCAATGGCTTGGGATTAAAGTAGCTGCATGTGAGAGCCTCAAGTTCACGTTCCTGCCCTACCAGTTTCACAAAAGCATGAATCCCTATGATTTACTCCTCAAAAGGACTGTCCTGCCAAGCAGGCTAGTAGCTACTCTGGAGAGCTGAGGTCTCCCTTGGTTTATTCTTTTCGAGGTGTTTGCTTGAAGGTACCTTGAGAACTAACTGGATGCTGGCTCCACAGGTTACTGCTCTTGTCTGTAGATGACAAAGACCAGGCTAATAAATGTGGAGATATTTATGCAGTGTAGACTGGGAAGAATAGAAAATAGCTTCCAGTTTACTATGTTTGCCTGAATGTCCAAGAGCCAGATTCAGACAGGAATCTGAATGTGACTCTCTGGCTCAACCCCCTCACTGCACTACTAGATGTTTTGGTACTTGCCATGCCTTCAAACAGCTTTAGCTCTTTTGGGCACCCCTGTATATGCAGTTCACCACATACCAGTGTCAAAACCATATTTACAAGCTGGCCACAGCAGCAGCCAGCCTGATACTGAGGGGTAGCAGTAGCCCCTGAGTGAAGTTGAAAGAAGCCCTTGTTTTATTTCCTGCAAACCTGGCCCTTGGCAGAACCAGAGTGAGGCCCTGGAGGCCTTCTGCCTGTGTTTGGTTTTGCTTTTTTTTTTTCCTCAAAGTCTTTTTCTACAGTAAGTGTCAGGATGCTTCTTCTATAAATACTGTAATAATGGGCACAAGTGAGTTTTCCATCCAGTGATGAACATCATCTGTCCTTTAAGTGCTGAGTAAACTAGAACCTGAGTTTCTAGAAATTCATCCTGTGGTAGGTCAGAGTATATTGCCACAATATAATAAGCAACATCCAGATAGTTTTATGTAAAACTCTGAACTTTACACCCATGCACACATAAAATTCTATTGATGTAATGGCTTTTCTACTGCAAAGGAAAATGATTATTTTTTTTTTCCCTCTAGCTTGTGGGAGTAAAAGATTTCAGTGTGCACTTCAAATTACACAATTTTATCATAAATCAATGGACTAGTTTATATACAACATGCAGAAATAGCATTTTTAGGCATTTTATTAGAAGAAAAAAGAACTGTTCCTCAAAGCCAGCTTCAGCCCTCAGCCCGACTTCCCTGTGTAATTAGGTTAATGTAAGTGGAATAGAAATAAGTGAGTCTGGATCAAGTCCAAGGAATAAATAGATTACAGTGGACCCAACATTGAAGGCAAAAGTAATTTTCCAATTGATTTTTGGTAGATCCAGAACGTTGGATCCAGAAAGGATACTGCAAAACTGGACACTATTTCTATTATCAGCTCTGTGCTGAGGATATACCTGCTTCAGATTTGCCCATGTGTTTGCTAACCCTCAAGTCCTGATTCCTGTAACGGGTTTTACCTGTTAAATGTCTTGCTGAAGGTTTCTGAGGCTGTGCAGGGGCATAGGGAAGGTGCAGGCAGTAGCCTGGGAGGAAGATTTATTGCAGGGAAAATGGTGGAGTCCAGGCTTTGGGTGTTCAAAGTCTGACACAGCATCCTCCTAGAAGGCCTGTCATGAAACTCAAGGCTTCATAGCCAAACCTGTTATCTGATCAGTCTTCTGATAAAACAACTTAGATATTCCTGCACTAGAGAATGTCAGTGGCATTATTTCCCTCACTGTAAAGAGAACCTGCACGGTCCTTTTAGATAATTAGGTTGGTGGGGTTTTTTCACACTAATTAAACGGAAAACATTTTGAAGTGAAGTCAGTCACTCTCTGTTGGCAAACTGCCATACTGAATGGTGCAGGGGCAGGCATTCACGGCTCTCTTCCCTGGGTACCCACACTCTTCAGTGAGGGATAGAAAAGAAATCAGTGAAAAAATGGACTCCCGAGTGGAGACGTAAGTAATAGCAATATTAGACCAATAAAACCAATGGTATGATTTTTATGAACAGCTGTAATTATTTTCCACTAAAAAAAAGGCGTGGGAAAGGGAGATGTATAAAGCACAGCCCTTCCCATTGCCAGCAGCCTGCCCAGCAGAACGTCTGCCTCCTCCTCTCTGCCTCTTGTATACACACATCAAACAACTGCATTAGCACTTCTGCTGCCTTTCTTCTCCCACCTTCTTTTTTTTTCACACGATTTAAAAGCTCAAGCAGAGTGATGTTGATAGTTGAGCCTGACAGTGAGTTTTGTTTGAACACAGCTTATAGTATCGATGATAATTCAGAAATGTCTGCGTGCATTTTGAAGGCAAGTTTAAGTAATTTTTAAAGACGCTTCTCCATTTGCAAATAATAAATCATTTGTTCTGATTAGTGCTTCTGAGAGCACTTCTGTGAGAAGTTAGGTAGTGAAAGTTGGAACAGACAAAATCCTGCCTCTGCCCACAGGGATATGTATTAGGTATTTGTAGATTTAACACACGTATAGTTATAATAAATGTTTTTATACCTTACCATCTTTTATATTAAAAAAACATTACTGTAGAAGAACAAAATTTAATATTTCATCTTTATTGTCACCTCTACTACTGTGGGAGCAATTGTTAAGGAATGGCAGCTCAGTAATGGTAAGTGCTTTCTGCAATCAAGAACATGTCAAGAAAAAAGCAGTTAATGTTTAGATTGAGCCCCAAATATGTGTAATTACTTTTTTTCTTTTTAGACCTATTAGACAGTAATTGTCCTCCCATCTGGATTTTATGTTCTGGCTATTAATGCTACAGATGCTTCAAAATACACAGTTTCAAGCCCTGCTCTGTTCCTAATAGCTGATGCCTGAAGTCCCATTCTGGCAAAGAAGCAGGGTGAAACTCTTGGGACTCCAAATATAAGCATCATCCTTATGAAAGTGATGTTTTTAGTGCCATGGTTCTAGATGTGACTCCAGTGCTGCTCCCATTAAAATTACTGGGACCTTTGCCATCAAGTTGAGGAGAGTTTGTGTTCTTTTTCTAAGTGTTGCCAAAATACATTTGTTAGATCGTGAGCTTCCCTAACAAGCTTTCTCTTTCACTGGGTCAGTATATCTTCTACAAGGGTTAAAATTTTGCTATCTTATATAATGCAGATGAGTCATAGTTTCTAAATAAAATCTGTGGGCATGACTTGGTATTTTCAGAGGTCCTACTTTTTACAGAATAAATCTTTCACATAGATTCAAAAGAAAGTGTGGTTGTAAAATGCACATCCATATAGGGTGGAATATTTGAGGAAGTCTGTGGGAGTTAGTATCTGTTTTCTAGTATTTTAAGAAGATTTAGGTCCTATATACTCTTCAGAATATCTCAGACTTATTTTTTTTTCCCCAAAACTTTCAATGAAGACCAGAATCCTGCTGATGTAAAACATAGAGTAAGTGACAATTTCTGTCTGAAAGAATCCTATATATAATCACTTTGGATCTAGTTGAAGAAACAAAAGCACAGGTTAGTGGGGAAAAACAAAACAAAACACACACACACAAAAAAAAACCTAAACAACCCCCCCCCCCCCCAAATACCACCTCCACAATCTTATACTTGCAATATAGAAAAAATATTTTGCCTTGCCCTAGTGCTTTTTAATATCTTAATGAGTAGAATTATCCAATACATTTGTTTTCCCTCAAAGATTAATTTGGTATCTTGGAATTAACTAAGGCTTTTTCCTCAGGTTTCATGGCAGGTATACAAATGTTTATTGAAGAGAGGAGCAGTTAGGGACATAAATCCATGCTGCTTGTTGAGGCATAACTTACCATTGCCCTTGGGAGGGAAAGTCACACTGCATTTGTGTGTGTGTATTAATGAACACATATTAAATATACTGTCATATCTTACTTGCTATGACACTCAGGTTTTCAGTTTCCATTTTTATTTAATGTTCATTTCAATGGCACTTAATTGTCAATGGTTTAGTTATAGACAAGTTAAAGTAATCTGAGAAAATCTGATCTTTAAATAGATGGTAACAAATATCTTTTTTTTCTTAACTACTCTGTACATGTATCTCAGAAGGAACCTATTTATCTGTATATGATTCAAAGATTGTCATGGTAAGTATCAAATTATACTTAGGGGAAGAGTAACTAGGGATATAAAAGTCAGGAGACATTGTGATGTGAATTATCACTGTACTGGTGAAGTAAGTTCTGTATTTTAAACAGTTTTTCTTATTGATTTGGTTGTGAAGTGTATGTATTTGGCAACGTTTGGGCACTGGTACCTCTCTACCTACATCCTCCATGCTGCTGTGTTTGCTAATGCTTTTGAAATTCGCACTACAGGAAATTTGGCTGTTTAATGCCACTTATCACATCTATGCGACTATAAATAACATAAGAAATTACCCAGAATTAAGTTAGCAGGCCTCTCTGGTGTCATCCTTCAGGTCATTCAAACTGATTGCCGAATGGGAAAGAAACTTCCACAGGGGAAGAGCAGTTGGCAGCGGCCGGGAGCTGGTGCCTTTCTCTGATCACCAGCCTTGTCCCCTTACCATAGATCCTCTCTTCCAGATGCATGTTCGTTAGGAAGGAATATGTGCTTCAGGGACCAGAGCCAAAATATGAGCCTGTTCAAATATTCAGCGTGTGAGGCAACACTGAGCATTTCTATGTTTGGGGAAGAGTGCTGATTTTTATTTTTTTTTTCCCCCCTCATACTATGATAGAGCTATACATCATGGGTGTTTGTGATGTTCATAACAATACTACCATGTAATAATAGAGTATGTAATGAAGTAATAAATATCCTTTAGCATGTGAGCCAAAGCCCAATAAATTCATTAAGCAGACTAGATTTCCAGCCACCAGCAGCAGAGCTTGCACTTAAATCAGCATCACCACTTGGGTTTCAGCGACTGTCATCTCTATTAGGGAATATTTTTTTGACTCTAACTTCAAAATGTAATGTTTGAATAAAGAAAATGCCCTCTCTCCCATAGATACCAAGTATGAACCTAGGCACAATAGATATGAATGTGAAAATGGATGTATCTTAGCATGTCTTTGCATCTCAGTTTGATTGCACATTGTGAAAGCTTGTGGCTTGTGCCTTTTCTCCTGGAGCCTCGTGATCACACACCCCAGTGCAATGGCTGATGAAGAAAAGCTGCCTGTCCAACAATAGCAATCTAATGTGAAATGTAAGGCAGGCTTTGGTACAAAACTTGCAAATTTCCATGCAAGTACTACTCTGTTAAAAAATGCTGTCTCACACTGACACACATCAGCCTGAGATTGGATTGCACGTGGTAGGAAATGCAAAGTAAGGGTGGTGGTGTGGAAAAGGCAACAGGGTCAGACTGAGAAAGCTTTCTTCTACCCCCAGCTCAGCAAGGGGCTTCCAATGCAAGACTCTCAGCTCGTTTAGTTCCATGTGTCCACTCTCCAGCTGCAGCCTCAGATAGGGCACAGGAATGTCTCACTGAGTCTTCAGACACACTGTACTGTAGTAGCCCATAAAGTGTCTGCCTCCAGGATTAAAAAATTCAAATTGGTAGTTATGTCTAAATGCTCTAATTTTTACTTGGGTACATCTTTACTGTTATACAGGCATTCA
>BJBW01007855.1:0-14565 GCA_004320125.1 Scolopax mira
AGAATTATAGAATCATATGGGGTTGGAAGGGACCTCTGGAGATCATCTAGTCCAACCCCCCTGCCAGAGCAGGTCCACCCAGAGCAGGTTGCACAGGAACCTGTCCAGGTGGGTTTTGAACGTCTCCAGAGATGGAGACTCCACCACCTCTCTGGGCAGCCTGTCCTAGGGCTCTGCCACCCTCAAAGTAAGGAAGTTCCTCCTCGTGCTTCGATGGAACTTCTTATGTTCCAGTTTGTGCCCATTTCCTCTTGTCCTGTCCCTGGGCACCACTGAATAAAGACCAGCCCCATCCTCCTGACACCCATCCTTTAAATATTAATAAGCACTGATAAGGTCTCCCTCAGTCTTCTACAGACTAAAAAGACCCAAGTCCTTCAACCTTTCTTCCTAAGAGAGGAAAGTCCCTTCATCATCCAGGATGAATGTGTAAGAGATTTATTTTTCCTTCTTTTTTTTTTTTTTCTTTTCTGCTTCTTTAACTGGTTTTTGAAGGGCTCTTCACAATTGCAACAGAGCAGCCCCAGGATTCAGCCAAACCTGGTCACAGGCCTGGGGACAAGGAGAAGCTCTGCTTTCTCTGCATTGACCCAGGCAGAGCACAGAGAGCTGTGGGCTTCTCCAGCTTTCCTTAGGCTTTTTCCCCCACCCCTTCTGTTCTTGAGGAAAAAGAGGTGGGTGGAAGGAGAAATCCTTTAAAACAACACCACCACAAGGAAATGAGGTGGGAGGAAAATAGGAGCTAGTCACTTGCTAGGAGAAATCCAAAATAAATGGGATGCCATCCAGAACTCTTCAAACCAGAAATGTGATGTAATTTTCCTTTCCAGCAACGTGCAGGCTGCCTCTCCCCAGTGCTCTGCTCAGCAGTGACCACTCGGCCCCCTGGCACCCCCCCCAGCTGCTGCAATCCTGATTATAAATGGAATGATGTCCAGTCCCATCATGGCAAACCCAGGGGAAGGAGCGGCCGTGGATAATTTCAACTGTTGGCTCTGCTGGGGGGGTGAGGGGGTGCAGAGGGGGAGGGAAGAGGGGGTGATTTCTCCATCACCTCAAGACTCCTTGTTCTTGCTGCCTGAAACGGGCTGTCGTGTTCCTGCTGCCGGCAGGTGAGAGTGGGTCTGGCAAAGGGTCCCCACCTTTCTGCACGGAAAGATAACATGCCGAATAGCTGTGCTTTATTTTTCTTAAGAACAAGTAGTGCGAATAGTAATTGTATTGCATCGTGCAAATAGCAGAACAAACAAAATCCTCAACTTGATAGGAGTACGGGTTGTTGTAACCAGGAAGAAAAAAAATGATCAAAAACATGTCACACAGGAAAAAGGGTTTCCATTCACAAAGAAATCATTATGGTTAATTTAATTCATTGTAGCATTTAATATAGAAAAGCTTTTCTACAGAGACTGGGAAAAAAGCCAACATTTATATATAAATGGGTTTTATTTTAAAAGCTAATGCAGTGGGCAGGATGCTTCAGGGTTATTTTCTCTCCTCCTTTCTTTCAGCGCATATGCAAAGCTGGTATTGTGTCCAAAAAACAAGGAATTTGCTGCTATCTAAAGTTTACAAATTGCTTTTTTCCAACAGCACAATTTCATATTCCTTAGAAATGTAAATGACGAGGTTTTTATCTCCTCGCTTTCCTTTCTTTCTATCTTTTTTTTTTTTTTTTTTAAGTTACTTATATTAGTATCCAAGGCACTGATTTGCAGAATGGGCTTTAAATATCCTCCCACCGTAATCAGCGCAGACATCGGCTGCCATTCATGCCAACGCTTGACAGCACCAGCTCTTAAAAAAAGAGATGCATTTTCTGAAATGGCTGAAACGTGGTTAACCTGAGAGTGGTCCTGGAGCACGCCGGGGAAGGGCATTTGCCATCCCAGAGCTATAACAAGAATCAGCTGTATTTGTGCAAGGGACAGATGGTTAGTGAGCAATCGGTCTGATCAAATACCTTCAGCCATAAAATTGCAGGGGAAGGAAACATATGGTATTACCCACTTGTGCCTTCCCGTGTGCTGGATGGGCAGATACCTCCAGCGCTGAAAATGCTTAGGCATGTGCTTGGGTTTACTCATCTGAGTAGTGCCTTGGATCCACACGCAGAAAACTGCAAATGCTGGGACCTGGGGTCAGGTCACACGGGTTTCCTCCATCAAAGGCACAGGCAGAGCCTTCCCCCTCCTCGCATCGAAGGCTCCGTGCCCCCAGCAGTCACCAGCCAAGCCAGCCCGGCCATCACAGTATGGTCTAAATGCTGCTTCGTGGTCATTCTGGGATGGGGACCTGCGTTTGAGGTGGAGCTGGGCTGGAAAGCCTTGCTGAGCCAGCTCTGCTCTCTCTCGTGCCAGAGAAGCACGGGGTGAAGCCCTCCTGAGTGGCAGCTCCTCCATGTCCCCAGGCAGTCTTCTCTGTGCTTTGTCAGCTTTCTTGGTACAAAGCTATTCTCAGTTTCTACCCTAATTTTCCCTTGCTGTCATTTAAGCCCAGGTCCATTATTTCCAGGTCAGCAACGGTTAGACCGATTCACTCCCTTTCTCTTTCAGCCTTCCGTTATGCATTTGAAGACCACCATCTCATCTTCCCTCAAACTTCTCCTCTCTAGACTAAATAGACCCAAATATTTCAGCAAAGGTGATGTTTCTGAGACCTGATGGCTCTCGCTGGTCTCTCCTTGACACAATCTGCATCCTCTTCACCCCAGCAGGTGACTGGCAGAGGTGGCAACTCAGCCCTTAAAGATCCTTGCATCTCCTGCCAGGACAGGAACCCTGTTGGAACTTTATTTTCCTTCCCTTTCTCTAAGATCTTCCATTAGGGGATGCCAAACTATTCCCAAATATCATCAAATGCAGCCACATCACATCTGTGGAGCAGTGAAAATTATCCCACTGAGGAAGCAGCTCAGCAGAAAACCAAGCAACAGCAAAGGGAAACAACTTGACCAAGGTCACCTAGAAGTGGGGGGTGCCAACCAATGTGGCACCTAAAGCAACCCCCACGTTAATATATACCTCTAATCATCCCTTTGCAGAAATAGCTTTTTCCTTTGTAAAATGCCAACTGCTATTAAATCCCTCTCCGGACTTCTTAGCCCTGAAATTGCATATGTTACCCTCTACTGGTGCTTCGGGCTTTGTTCTGGTTGTATCAGCTGGCAAGACAATTCTCCTCATTTGGAAGCATTTGCATAAAGCCAACGTTGATTGCTGATGAGTTTAGTCTCCGCTGCGACTCCGGCTTGAGCACCTGTTCCTCAGGCCTGGGCTTGTTTCTGCTGCAGTCAAAGGCAGCTTGGCCACCAACTTCAAAGCAGGCAGGATAGGGCCCTCTATCAAAGCAAGCGAAATACAAAGTTTGGAAAGCTCCCTGGAACCGCTACATTTTAACCCAGATCCCTGATTTATTACCCACATCGTCTGCGAGTGTTGAGGATCGGAGTTCCTGTTCAGACCTATGCTGTTCTATGCCAGTAGCTTTGGCTTTTCAGCAAGAAAGCTTTCTCACTGGATTATGCAAATACTCGGTGCATTGTCATTCTCTGTTTGCGTTAAGTTCACCTACCCTCTGGTTTGATTAATATACCCTCTCCCCCACAGGCTTGCTCTCGTATGTTTATTTTAGGGATGGGCAAATGAGCTGGGAATAAGAAAAATGAAATTGAACCTTCACCCAAAACTTGAAGTGGGTGGTTTGGAAAAAAAATAGCAAAAAAACCCCCCAAACCAACACAACAGAATGAATAAGTCTTTGAACCACACAAATAGTTCCCTTGTTGGTGCAGGAAAGGCAGGCTGGGCCCCAAAATGATGAAATACTGTGTCCTTTTCTGTTTCCAGAAGCACTCCATTCGGCTCGCCCCAGTTCCTACCCCCAGGCCAGTCTCTTGAATGGGATCGGTGTTCATGGGGGCGATGCAACCAGCCCCAATTTGAGCCCAAGGCGATGCAGACCCACTCTGAGCACGGTGCACAAGCTCCTGCTTCAGCTGCAGCCCCGGGATGCAGTTTCAGGGCATGCACAGCCAGCGATGCTGTGCTGCAGCTCAGCTCAGGCAACACCATGGAGAGCCCAGTCTCTTGGGATTGATGCCAGGCAACCCCAAGAGCCCAAATTGGCTTGGAGAAACCCCTCAGAAGCCCTGTGTAGTGCAGGACTGCAGAGAAGCAGTGCTGCAGCAGGGACTGGGGAGTCCATCAGGGCCATGCCAGCTTGGCTGGGTACCAGTTCTGGCCTGGGGACACCCCGGGATGGGCATTTTGGGGTGCCGCAGAGCACAGCAGCCTGGTTTCCCCAAGCATGGCCACCTTGCAAAGACAGGCAGGCCTTGAGGGCAGAGAGAGAAGGAACCCAGCGCCAGGGCTGAAAAGGCTTGGTCCCATCCTGGGCTTGAGTATGGAGCCCGTAGAGGGGCCAGCTCCGTCCTGGCCGAAGCTGGGAGCTGCTGGAGGGACGGAGCTGGGATGGGAACGGGCTGCGGGGTGGCTGGCGGCTTGCCAAATCGCCGGTCACATCTCCCGCTCCAAATCGCACCGTGATTTGTTTGGAAGAACCTGTCAGAGGCTGGCAGGTTTCCCGCCGCTGATGAAAGGAGCTGAGGATGTCTGAGAGCTTCACAAGGTGATACAGCCATTAAGGCATCATGACAGACTCGGCACAGAGGCACTAAAAAACACACCGAGATTGGCAGCTCTGGTGTCTGGAACTAAACAAGAGATGCAAAATAAACTGAAGGGGGTGTGATGGTGTGTGTGAGCACGCTCACGTGTGTGCGTGTGCATGCTCGGGAAGCCAGCATCCCTTCTCTTCTCACTTCCCCTGACAGCTCTGAACTTGAAGTAAGATGTAAGCAAACAGAGAGGGTGCAAGCCTTCCCTTGTGGTCCCGTTCATGAATTATAAAGTGCCATTCATAGACGAGCTTTTATTCTCTTTTAAATGAATTTTGCCTTGCTGAAAGGTGGGCTGTCAGCCGTGGAGAAGGAAGCCCTCTGTTTATCCCTGATGCAGTTACAGCCCAGGTGAAGGAGTTGCAAACTCCCCTCCACATCTCCTGCCTGTCACAGCAGCAGTGTCCCTGGAGGGCACCAGCACCTGGTTGTGGCTGGGGACCCGAACCTGTCCCCGCAGTGCAGGGACACAGGGTGCAGCACAAGCTAACTGCTTGAGAGATCATTCTCCCACCAGCATAAGCAACAGTGGCCAAGACAGGCTCAAGAGCTTTGGCATGTGTTATGGAATCACAGAATCATAGACTGGCTTGGGTTGGAAGGGACCTTAAAGATGACCAAGTTCCAACCCTCCTTGCCATGGACAGGGACACCTTCCACCAGACCAGGTTGCTCAAAGCCCCATCCAGCCTGGCCTTGAACCCCTCCAGGGATGGGGCAGCCACAGCTTCTCCAGGCAGCCTGTTCCAGTGTCTCCAATGAATGGGGCTGGCTACGTAGAGGGTCCCACCACACTCTTGTTTTACTGTGAACGGCACCTCTGTAAACCAGAGGAAGGAGTGAAGCCAAAGGTTACTCTCTTTCTCCTCATGACATCTCAGATCTGTGCTCAAGAGCCCTCTCTTGCTGCACAAAGCAGAGCTTTGCTCCTGGCCATTGTCATTGCAGAAGTGTGAGGTCCATGGTGAGGTTGTGAGCAGTGAGGAGCATCCCAGCCCTGGAGGAGTCAGTGAGAGAGAGCAGAAAACAGAATGTCTGGGGGAAATCCAGTACCATTGATCTCGATCTCCAGCATCCTGAATGAGGACACTATGACAAGGGCTTGGCAATTAGGTTGTTATTGTTTCTTTAAGGAGATAAATTAATCCCGTTTCTTTGCATTCTGAACTTCCAGCCTATAGAGAGGGCACTTAAACAGTCTGATTTTTATGTGTACTTCTGCAGCCTAAACACCTCCTAGGTGTGGGAATAAGTGGAGCCTATCTGGTCATCATCTCCAAGGAGGAAGAGATCTCAGGAAAGCTCTGGGGTTCCTGAGTATCAAACGCAGGCCTGCACCAAGGCTGTCCAGATGGAGCAGCTCTGTCCCCAGCCCTGTGTCCCTGTGCCATGCCACGGGTGATGGGCAATGTCTCCTCCACCTCATGCCCCCACAGAGAGAAGGCACATGGAGGGGACCGAGAGCTCATGTCACTTTTATACTATACTAAACATCTCACTACAGGCCATGTTTGTCATCAGAGAGGTCATCCTTACTCGCTTGAACAAAGTTTTTGCTTAAGCAATATCCTGCAATGGTGAACTTTCTATGTAATGTTAAAATGCCAGGTCCTCAGTCTGCCTGGAGTAGCTTCTCTTTTAATTTCATTGAGTGCTCCCTCACCATTGAATTAGATGAAAGGTGAAGTGAAACCCGGCGGACGTCCTGAGCCTCATTTATCTTTTATACTGGCAGCACATTTGCTCTTGCACCTTCTCTCTTTGGGAGGTCTCTGCTTTTAACCTCTGCTGCTCTGGCTCCTGCATCCACATGCACCTCTGGGTGCCCTCAGATTGTGCCATGAACTGCCAGGCTGGGGTGAGCCTGTGGATCATTAGCCTGCAAGATAAAAGACATTAGGATGGAGTTTCCTCCAGCAGAATGGGCAGCTCGGCTCCAGGCTGAGAGCTCTTGAAGAGCTCATCTTGGTGGCTCTTGGGGAGACAGTGGTAAGAAAACCCTTCTCCACAAAACAAACTGTTACTCTCACAAGATTTTTCCTGTTCAAATTAATTATGAATGCAAATCCTAATTGTTTCAGGTGGGGTTTGGATAAAAAAATCTGCTCATTGCTCTGCGTGGGGTCATGGTGGTGGCACCTGGAGTATCTCTTGGCTCACCCAGGCCTGGGGGATGCGTGCGGCTGCGCCTGCTTTCCCCAGGGACCCAGCCCGAGTCACACCGACCTGATGCCCTGATTTAATAATTTGAAACGTGTTTCCCAAGCCTCCCACAAAGCAGCCACCTTGTGTGAGTGCAGACAGCCGGGAAGCATGGGATGGCAGGAGCAATGTGGGGAGATAGATGGGAGAGATGTGGGGAGATGGGAGCAACGTAGGGAGATGGGAGCAAAGTGGGGAGATGGGCACGGGACTCAGAGGCAGGAAAGGGGAAAAAAAAGAGGTTCCCACTCTCCTCGGGCAGACGCATTGGCTCCACTTTCCCTGACCTATCCTGGGGCAGCCAATAAAGGGGGAATTACAGGGCTGAAGTGCCACACTACTCAAAGAGGAAGCATTAGCTGAACATTCCTGGCCCACAACCCCCCAGCCATAATTAATAAACTCAAAGGAAATTAAACCACAAGAAGAGAAGTCTCAAAACAACAAAACAAACAGAACCAACCCAAACTGTATCACGTGAGGCACGAGGGGGGAAGCAGGCACCGACAGCCCAGCGAGACCGTCAGAGGTAATTGCAGTCACAGGGCGAGAGGCTAAAACAGCATGAAATGAATCAGTTTAACAGATATTAAATTTGCAAGCCCCGGGCGACAGGACTCCATTCAGTTTATTTGCATTAATCAGGTCAGGGGAGTAACCTTGGTTTTTTCTTCCAGGAGATATCATCAGCCTTTATTTGTTTCTCATGTGAAAGTATCACAACGGATAAACACAACCTGGGAGAGGGTTGTGAAGCCTGTGCTGCATCTCACTCTTGCTGGGAAGACCAGCTCAACCTCTGCCTAACTAAGCCATGGGGAACTTAGACCTACTGCTGCCATGGGCATGGTCTGTCCCAGCCTCGGGAAGGTGGGTTGGCCACACTCCATGCCTTAGTAGACACCAAAGGACTAAAAAGTGGCAGGATCTCTTACAAAACCAGAGAAGCCTGTAATTTTGAGTCAGAGTGAGTAAGTAGCCACTACACCTGCACGGAAATAGCTTCTCACCTGCTGATGCGTCTCAGGTCCTGCTTGATGCACCGAGGCAGGATTTGGTGTAAGAGAAGTTTCTTCAGCCCAGCAAGTTCTTGAACAAAATAAAACCTCTGAGGGCTTCCCGCAAAGCCAGGAACAAGCAAGGCAGTATCAGTGCCATGGAGAACCACATAAGGAAGTGACTCCATCATTTATGGAGTTGCAGTATGTAAGGTAATGATGAGACCTCCTGCCTCTGGTACAGCCTGAGGTGGAAGGGAAGAGCTGCTCCTTTCTATGATGCTCCAAGAGCATCAGCCTTTGCATCATGTCAAGGTTAGACTGTGTTGGGTTAGGGGGAGCATTGAGAGTCAGATCTACACCTCATCAGCCACATACAGCAGTCACAGGGTGATGATGGTTCTCCAGGATACGTGGACTGTGGTCAGCCTGTGTGAACAATGGCACCGGCAGGGCATAGGAACAGCAAAGCCACACAGTGTCATGGGAGGGGGTGTCTACCCCCGTCCTCAGCAATCCCCACACTCATTGGGTCAACATTTCACTGAGATATGCCCACTGGGGATCCTGCAAAGATGGTCTGTGCCGAGGCTGTCAGGTCCCCAGCAGGCAGCTGTGGTGGGGTTAGGGTAGGTGCAGGAGGGGGCAGTACCAAGGGGTACTCCTTGGGGTACCTGGGGCTGCTCCCAAATGGTCAGAGTTTTGACAGTGGCTAGGCTGCCTTTGAAAGACACCAGTCTCCCTGTCCTTCTTTCACCTCCTAAAGCTAATGTTTCAGTTTACACGACAGCTCTCTTCCTAACTCACTGGCAGGCAGGTCAGTGACCCCTCCCCATACGTGTCAAGATGTGCCCTGTGGACATGGTCACACACCTCCTTTTCCCCAGCTCCTCTAGATTGACACCTGCAGGAAGTTTTCCAGTGGCAGGCAGGCACTTTGTCCCCCTCATACAGGTTTCCATATCAAAGGCCTGTGTTACATGTACATGCACGTGTGTGCATGTGCTGTCTGGGCATGCAGGGGAATTATATTTGATAGTATCTGAGACGGTTCAGCCTTTCTCAGGAATTACATTAAGGGTAAATTTAGCTCTCAGTGTGTGTGTACATGTGTCAGGGAGACAGACAGCATGTGATGGTGTGTGCCTCCATGCTTATACCCACTGCTTCGTAAGCTGAGATGAAGTTGACATCTACCCCGAGGGGTATGTTTGAAGAAATAAGAATATCATTTTCTGAGTGATACGGATTTGAGAGTCATAAAGAGGAGCGGAGGGCTCTGGCATACAGACCAAAAGCAAAGGGAGCTCCAGTGTGGGAAGATGCACGGTATGGGGGTGGCAAGGAGGATGGATTTGTCATGTGTCAGGTAAAAGTCCTCTTCCGTGCAGTATTTGAAAGGTTTGTCAGTCATGCACTGCTAGCCCTGCGGGTCCACCGTGGAGACAGAGCATGCTCATGAGTGGAAATGAGGACTGTGGGTCTGTTTTGGGATCCACCTTGCCTTTTTGGGGGAATTAATGCTGTCTGCTCTCAGCCTTCCCCTGGACAGAGAGCAAGAAATAGGTTTCTCAGATGCATCTGCTTCATATTTTTTGCCCCTTTGAACAACCCTCAGGAGCTGCCCCAGCCCTTGCCCAGCAGGATGCTGATGGGTACGGATGGAGGAGAAAAGTTCTGATGGGATAAGGAGCCCCTGAAGAATAAGGGGGCTTCTTCTCTTCCCACAGATCTCCTCCAGCATGCCCAGCCTGGCCACCAGCACTGGGGAGGGCTTTTCAGTGCTTGGGGTATGGAGGTGAAGGCAGGGCACTCGTGTAATCGGGTAATAGCTCTTCCCACCCCCCTTCTGCACACCCCGTTTGTTGAGGAGGAGGCTGGGGATGCTGTGGGGAGGAGGGGGCACTGGATCTGCCATCTCAGCTCCTCCACCCCAGCAGCTGCTTCCTCACACTTCTGCCAGCTGCTGAGCTCCCCGCTGCAGAGCTTTGTCTCCAAGCAGGGGATTAGAATACATCTCATTTAGGCACTCCAGCATAATCTACTTGGCTTCTGCACATCAATACATCCTGCATTAGGTTCCCCACTCATTTTCTTATTTTACAAACAGTCCTTTCTCCTATGCTGGCTGTTATGGAACTAAGGAGGGCTGGTTGCATTTGGATGGAAAAACATGGTGGTCTTAGTTTAAGCCACCAGTGAATTGGGTTGGGGCTCATCATCACCTTTATTTGTACATATAAACAATAATGACTTGGTAAGTAGCTGGGTGCCCGGCCTGGAGGAGTAGAAGCCACAGGCACAGACAGTGGCTCAGCTGTGATTTAGTGAGGATGTTAGGAAGGAGGATTGGACTGCTTTTTATACTAACACACTTCTAACCACTGCTCCCACCTGAATATCACAAAATAACTGGTTGTCTCCTTCAAAGAATAAAAAAGAAAGAAAAAAAAATATTTCATTCTTCCCAGTTGCAAAGAAGACTCTGGAGACGTAATCTAGATTTCCATTTGTATGTGCTATTATTTCAGTCATTGCCTTCCATTTCCTACAATTTGATTGTCGGCTTCCCTGGTTTCAGTGACCTGGAATTGGCTGACAATCTAAACCTTCCTGTGCTGCCAAGGAAAGTGTTCAGCAATACAGCACACAGCTGTTGTCCCCAGACAGACACTGGCACTGCTGCCCAGCGGGGACAAATGTGCCTCATCCAAAGGTGACAAAGCATAAGGAGCCCAGTGCTGGGTGACTTGTAGATGACATTGTGAGATGTACCCTGAGATCTTCAGCAGAGCCCAGAACACCAAATCAGCCCTTGGGTGAGAAATGCCTCTGGGGTGCTGAGTACCCTGCCCACAGAGCTAGATGGTGGATGACTCTGCTTTGGAGGTGAGGAAGAAACCTCCTACTCATGTCCGCTGGGGCCTGAGCAGAACCTTCCTGACCTTATAACCTGCACACAAACCCTTCATCTGGTCAACCACAAGACATTTTCCACATGTCTCTGGCAGCAGAGGAGGGGAAACCTCCAAGAAAGGTTTGCAGGGAAGGATGACAGTGATTTCAGTAGGGACCAGCAAGGCAGAGGTGGGGCTGGGCAGAAGGTGCAGCCATGTGGGCAACCCACTGTGCCCGGCCTCGGTGGCACCACCAGACTCACTTTTCTCCACAGGCAGGACCAACCCTGACTTCAAAGCCTTGTCAGCAGCTCGGGGATGTAGCCCCAGCCAGTGTTTAAATGCTTTGCAAGCTGAACAGGCAGTCGTTACACAATTGATTTGGCGCAGAAAGGGATTTGCACGAAGTTCTTTTGCAAGATGGATCATTCCTGCAAAGTCTTATTTAAATCCAAACAAGCAAAACAACCCTCTCTGTTCAGGGTTGGTGATGCTTATTTGTTTATCCCCTATGAAATGCATGCATTTGGGACATATGCGTATGCATATCTCTATAAAGGAAAAAGAAGAATTCATGTTCCTAAAAAGAAGCTGGTTTCTACAGTAAAGGGCTGCTTGTGATGGGCTACACAAATGTCAAAGCCTGTAGTTTTGATGGTGCTACTTCCAATATGGGAGCCAAAAATAGCTCAAAAAGTGGAGATTCGAATCGAATCGAATAAAATAGAATATTTCAGACTGCATGCTAGTTTATATGTGGAGAAACTAAAACACACAAACATGAATGCTGTCTTCAAAGTGTACCATGAGTCATGCTAGATGGAAGAAGAGTTCAAATGCAATTTTGACTCACAGTCCCTTAGTCTAGGGTCTGAACTCCAGTTTGTAGCCTGGATTCCCATGAAAAGAAGGCTTGGGCAATCATGCTGTCTGCCACGATATCATCTACTGCCTCCCACCCTGTTTCTTTCCCCAGCAATTTTGGAAGGTATTGGCCAACCTTAGTGAAAGAAAAAAAAAAAAAACTAGGAAAAAAAAAAAAAAGTCAGAGCTGCAAACTGCAAGATATCAGTCTTTATCAGTTCCCATGGACCTGTGTCTTTCTTTCCAGTATTGAGCGTGCCTTTTCAAACAGGAGAAACTAAAATACTGCCTTGGAACAAGGCTAGTGGGCACCAGTATCACAGACACTGCATTGATGTAATTATCAGAATCTCTGGAGCTTTATACAAAATTAAAATTACACCCAGGCAGCAAAATGATCTGCACATCCCAGGTCAAGCTTTGGGAACTGCAGGGTCTTTCAGCTGACTTTGACTTAGTAGGTTTTCCACTATGAAGAGAACCTGCTTTCATCGATGCCACTGGAAACTGGAGAGACAACTTCCAGAAGAAAGCATGGTCCAGGAGAAGGTGAAGCAAAACAAAATCTGTGCCCATCCTCTCTCCTGCTGCCCTTCCCTCTGCCTTTGCAGCACTTTCCTAACTTGAAGTCTTTCCTCCTGATGCTCTTTCTCACCTCTGGCAGAGCTGCAGCCTCCCTTGCTCTCCACCTCTCCTCCCCGCTGCTAACAAGTATCCTGGCCCTGCTGAGCCTTGGTCCTGACTATCCTGACTCGACATTGGGCTAACACAAAGGCACGGGGTCTTGTTTGGGACCACCACTCTGCACAGCATCCTTGCCCGGTCACAACCTGCCTCCTGCTGCCGCAGCAGATGCTCTGGCTCTCGACCGTCAGGAGAGCAGGCGAGGGCATTTTGGTTTCTTGCCCAGACTCCTCACACCACTACACTCCTAATGATGAGGAAAGAAAAAGAAGATGAGCGCAGCCACCCCAGGCCTAAATATCAAAGGAGAAAAAAAAAAAAAAAGAAAAGTGGTTTGAACCCGATCCATGCCAGCAAAGACTAGAAAGCAGCCAGAAAGGCAAGTTCAGACCTTGATGCTCACTTTTCAAGGTTTGAGAGTTACTGTAAGTCAGGACTAGTGGGAAAATGAGAAACGGAGCCACGCTTGTCTAGACTTTGTTGGCGTTCACATCTGAAGAGTCAGTTCATCTTGAACCTGCTAGTTAGCAGAAACCGCCCCGTCCAGCACGTGGTGCCTGTGTTGTGGGGCTCTGTCAATTTGGGAACGAGCTGGGTCTGTATATAGGGGTAGGTGAATACAGAGGCTACTTGGTGCATCTGTGTCTGTAAGCTCTCAGGCAGGGAGTTTTTTTGGACACTATCTTTCATCCAGCTCTGCGTGGGCAGCTGATCCTGCCCCCCGGGGCAGCAGAACCTCCGCACCCACCGCGGGGTTAAGGAGGGACCTCCCTTTCTTAGAGTCAGGCAATTTCATCCAGCTGCTAGAAGTGGCTGAAGGACTGAGACTGGCCTTTCCAGGCACTAAATAAATAAAAAGCCAAGGCTGGGTGCTGTGACAGGGCATGCCGGGTAAGGGCTGGCTGCCTCTGCTCTGGCCTGGCAGATTGCTGCCTGCTGCATAGACGAAAGCCATCTTCCAGCCGGTGATTTAACATTCCAAGGGAGCAGATTAATGCCTGCAAACTTCTCAGTGGAAGCATTCAAACGCTAATTGGTAGTTGCAAGTAATTAAAGTAATTTACTGAGATTATAAAGAAATTTCTTAACAGTGATTAAGCAACTCTGGGACGTGTGTAGTTGTTTGTAATCACTCCCCCAGGGGGATTAAAGCTCTTGGCTGCATGTAATATGTCTTGTAACACCCTATGGGTCCTGTTGGCTCATGATAGCAGAGAACAGCTTGTTGGAAGAGATATAAATCAGGTCTGCACGCACATAAAGTACATCACATAGGGAACAGATCTCCTTCATGGTCCAAGCCTGGGGAGCAGGAGCTCCCCGCTGAAGGCAGACATCCCATTAGCCGGGTTTTGCTCCACAGACAGAGTCCATATCATCCCGTCATAAATATTAACGACAGAAAAGGCAGAAGGGAGGACAGGGCTGCAGGCAAACACAGCCCTCAGCGTGGGACAGGCTCATGGTATAACTGTGTGGGCACTTCTGCCTGGTTTCCATTTGCTAACCCATAAAAGAGGAATATATCCACTAAACTAGTTGTTTTAGTGCTCCAAAAGTAACAGAGGAAAAGTGCCAGATATCTGTTAAGATGATACTTAACAGATTATATTTAGCCAGTACTAATCAGCAGATTATCACTTAGATTATTTCATGTCCTTATTATCCCAGCCAAGCCTTGAGACCTTGCTCAGCCTGGATTTAGGCTCAGGGAGACGATTCCTGCTTTGAGACATGCAGAGGAAGAAGCCCACATTGCTCATCTGTGACATAAGGATTTTTCTTGCTTACTTTTTGCTTTCTAGTTAAGATGTTACGCAGTGATATATTCCTTTCCGAGCCCAGAAATGTGCACACATGGCTTAGCGAAATTCAGTGGAGTCATATCACAGATAAACATTCTGCCTTTGATGTGCTCCCCACTGTTGGGCAGATATCTTTTATGTTAGAATGGACAACCTGGAGGAGCCAAGGCTCCTGCAGTGCTGTCACGACTCCCCTTGCCCTGTGCTGCTGCCCCTGGAGAGGCTGGTTGTCACGTTGACGTTGGCCATCAGCTGGAATGTGTGTCCCCAGAGGAGCAGAGGGATCCCTGTTACTACCCTTGCCCAAAGCATGACCCCGACAACTCTGTCCTGCACTGGAATTAGTTTTTCTTCCAAGACTGCTCCCTGCCCTGAGCACACAGGGCTGGGGAACCTCCCTGGGACTGATGGTACCATCTCGTGTGTCTTCTGATGGG
>BJBW01007855.1:14610-26944 GCA_004320125.1 Scolopax mira
GCTTTTAACGTGTGTGTCCAGGGAATCAGACAAACACAAGGAAAATATTCTTTGTATGTTGCAACTTTCTTGCCTCACAACCTGGTGGCTGGGGTCTAACTATTCTTCAGCACTACTAGAATTTATTTTCAGAGTCTTTTTTCTATGTTGGGAATAAAGAATATGTAAATATTACATGAATGTTGACTGCAGAAGGATGCAAGTTTACCTGTGCAAACAAGTGTTGAGCGAACTGGGAGCTCATCTCCTGCAATTACTTTGGCACATCATTTTGGTATTTGCTTTCCACAATTTTTTGGCCAAAGGAAACCAATCGTTCAATTTATTTATTTTTTTTTTTTCCCTCTCCAAAGGCGAAGCAGAAAAGATGGAACAAATTCACATTTTGTTTGTTTGCCTGTTTGAAGCATGTGCCTGGGAAGAAGAGGTTGTTCCGCCAGCTCTGCTGAAGGACAGAAATACACCACAACCTTCAACGATGCCAATGGGTAAACCCTCAGTGTCAGCATTCAGGGTCTGTGCCGTGGCCATTGTTACATTGTGCTGCATGGGACACGCTTTCCAGACTCAAATATAAATAGATTATTTTTTTTTTCCTGTGTTCTGTTTACTGTGCGTAGAAATCTGATTTTCCCTAATGGTCCTTTATAAATAGTTTCCACCCACCCTCTGCTTGAAAGCTTCTCTGACTCACATTGGAAATTAGGTTCTTCCCCTCCTCGCTATTGAGAACAATTATAGCTCTTTGTTCAACGGGAATTAAGAAGCATGAGGGCTGAATCCATCCACAGGAAAATTGTCACTCTCTTTTGTTTTCCGCCTGCAATAATTATCCTGCCAACCGCTCGCTCTGACATCCTTAAACCCTCTGTGCCTCCACTGAGCATCCACCATCCCTCCCAGTGCCAGTCTGCCAGCCTGCTTTGTGCTGATTCATTTTTTATTGGCTTCTGTTAGCCACATCCTTGGTTTACCTTTTCTTCCCATTTCCCATCCAGCTGTGCCCTCCTGGGAGAGAGGTAGCCCAGGAAGGCAGGACTGGCCGAGGTAGGAAAAGGGGGAGCAGCTGGTCCTTCAGCAAGACCCCAGGGGTTTATTATTTCTCATAAAATCTAGCAGCTCTGTTGCCTGTAGGGAACACAGCTTTGGGACACCCCCAGGGGCTGTCCGGACTAAGGGGCCCAGGCGTGATGCTTTGGGGTGACAAAGAGAGAGCAAAACACAGCAAGGAAAGAAGGTGGCCAGACTTGTGAATAAATGCTTTTCTCTTTCTGCAATCTGCTCCAGAGTGAAAAGCCCTTTTTTAAAGAGCACAACCAAATCCTACCCAATTTTTTTTTAAAGGATCCAAAATGACTAACCATTGACCCCTCCAGCCACACACTCATTTTTCATTAAAGTGTTCCTTGGATCTTATAAGTGGAGAGAGAGAGAACAAGCAGGCGAATGCGCGAAAACAACCAAGAGTGGCCTGGGGCTATAATAACTGAGGTAGGAACATTTTAAATTATACCTTGGGTCAAAATGATTTTAGATTGATCAGAAACCAAAATTACCCCTGAGTTCCAGTTGATTGTCTGTGTCTTGAGTTCATCTGGAGGCTGCGTTTCTCCAGCAGCCCCCATTATCATTATTATGAGGAGTGTGTATACATTGACCCTGTTATTTTAAGCAGCAGAGGAGAAAAGAAAGAGCCTTTGAACCTTAGAAACCCACCAGTTGAAGGCAGTGCACTGGCTGGAGAAATGTACACTTTTAATTTCTAACCTCTAAGACCCCAGTGGGGAGTACCCACGTCCCTTGAAGGACAATAGGAGTCCTCCTGGGGCTGCAGGGGCTGCCGTGGTCCTCACCTGGGCATCCCAGCAGGAAATTCTGTGGCAGATGTGTCAATCTGTGTGGAACACTCAAAAGAGCAGTAGTGTACAAAACAAGAACAGTATTGGTTTTTCATTATCAAGACAATAACAGCAAGACAAGAGTATTTAGTAGCTGTTGAGTTGGAAAACAAAAGAGGCCATTACCTTGTATAGTTGCCCCATCGCTTCAGCACCTTCTCACTCTCATCCTATATGGCCATGGGGGTATCCTGTGAAATCCCCACTGCGGGCTACAGCACAGGCACACCCATGAGCCCGTCACATCTCCTCAGGGTGTTTAAAAAAATTTTAAAAATACATATTTTAGATTAGATATAAATTTATTTTATATATAAAAATATAAACTTGTTGCATGATGTAAACCATTATTAGATGTTGCAGCTTGATATGCGTTGCTGCCGCTTTCTTTAGATGTATATATTTTTTACTCATGGTTATTGGTGCTGCAGGGGACCTCACATGCAGGGGACATTCACACTCATGCTCGCTGTGCCCCTCTGGGGGTGTCACACCACTAACCCCCCCTGGCTTGCAGACATGTGGTGGCTCAGGCTGAGCATGGAAAAGGGCTTGCAAGGGGAGCAACAAGGTCCTGTGCAAGGCAATGGCTGTTTTTGCAGTTTTGTGGTGTATAAAACCTAAATATTATCATCTTGTTGGTATTGTCTTGACAATGAATGGTCTATACCGACTGGCCAAGATAAGAACATCTTGGGATCAGCTTGAAACCTCCCTGAGAAAGAATGTGTGTCCACAGCCATATGGGGGAATTTTCTCTGTCTGCATTTGACTGCAAGTAGCTGAAGATGCTTCACTCTAGTTATCCCCATGAATACTAGGATGTCTAATCAGATGCAGAGGTTGGGATTTTCCCTTTTTTTGCCCCTCAAAGATGTACTTTTTTCTGTTTAATTCATTTCTCTGGCATTCAGCTTGAATGCTGGCACAGCACTAGCTCCCACGTCAAGAGGTGTGAGGAGTACGAGGGGCTGCCGTGCATCCAGGTGATGTGACCTGGGACAGGCCATCATCCAGGACAGGACATCTCTTGTCCATGCCTGTAGTTATCTGTGGTCACCATTAGCCATGGGGATACCTGGGCTGATATCCTTAACCAATCCCATGAAAGTGTAGATCTTTCCTAACTACTGTGACTAACCTTGTTGTGATTTGTTTAGCTCTTAAGACTCGGCAGGGTCTGTTTAATGAGCCACGTGCTGGAAACTTTGGATGGGGGTTTTTTTTTGCAGAGCACACAACACTTGAACATCTTCTGAGCCCAGAAGGGATCCACAGAGCCCTGCCTGCCCCACAAGGGTCTCATAACAGCTTCATTCTCTCTCCTCCCAGCCTCCTCTTTGAGTGATGGAGTGGGTTTTTTTTGGCTTTCACCAGATCTGAGGGGAGCTTAGAGGCTGCCTGGTGCTTGAAAGAACGAAGGATAAAAATAGCTGAATTTAAAAAAAAAATTAAATTATTTAATTGAGAAAAAAAAAAAGCTCAAACTCTTCTTTTAAAGCGAGCAATAACTTTTACTGCTGACTCCATCCCATTGGAGCCTTGTTGTGCTCCCTCCTGGGTCTCCCACCCAGGCGAGGGGAGCAGTGGCACTCAGCGAAGAGGGAGATGTTTTCCCATTCAGCCCGTGTCGCTCGACTCGGGGAGACACATAATGAAGTTGCTCCGCTCTCGATGCCTCCCCGGGCTGTGACATGTTCAATACCATCACAAATTACTGCTCGGGTAATGCATGATTAATCCAGCACAAAGTACCTGCCAGTCGGCGGGGCGCTGCGGAAAAGCCTCTGCCAGTGGTTAATGTGGCATGTTAACGAGGGGGGACGGCAGGGAAACACCGGCCAGGTGTGGGATGGAGAAGAGAGGGGTGTGGGGTGGGGGAAGGGGTGTCTATGCGTGCAGGGATTTCCTGTGGCACCTCTCCATCAGCCCTGGTTTCTGCTGGGTGAGACCGTGAGAACGGCTGCAGAGACATGGTGGTGGAAAAGCGATACTGGCCGTGAGTGACAGGACACGCTAAGCCTCTGCCTGAATATAAGCAAAACCCCTGAGTTTGCAGCTATCAGCTTGCAATCAACTAAACTCCAACGTCTATTTCTGATGAGTCTTTTGAGCCGGTGCCATGTCAGTCCTAGACAAGGAACCGCTGCTGTTGGACCACAGGTCTTGGTCTGGTTGCACTGAAAGCACCAGTTGATGCTGATCACCAAGGGCTCTCACTGGAGCAGATGCCAAACTGGGCAGGCGAGGGTTACTTAACTGCAATCACATTTTGAGGAAAATGTTGGAAATATTTCCCATCCTTAAGCGGGATGAAAAAGGAGAAATCTTCACCAACCACAAAGTTTGGACCTAATAGTTCCCAAACTGTTTCTTGGACCAGAAACAACTCTTTCTTCGATTTCTCAAAACAAACCAGCTCAATGGATTTTTAAGCCCTTCAGGAATGGCAGCCTTTTACTTCTGTTTTGTCATAACATTCTGGGGTTTCCTAGTGGTTTTGGTGCTGACCTTTTAAGTTTTCCTCCAGATTTGCAAGAAACTGTAAATAAAATGTTTATTTTCAAGTAGTGCAAAGGAGCGAGTAAACTAACTGGGAGAAGCGCTGAAACCAGTATGTTCTCCCAAACCGATTTGGTTTTGATTGATTTTGTCCAAAAAAATCAAACAACTTGATCCACTTGCTAGAGAAAGATGATCATTTCTTGGTCAGTCAGGGGGAACTGCCGGGTGCTCTGAAACATTGTTCAGATCCAGGGGAAGCTGCTGGGGGTTACGTGGAAAGCCAGCCCCCATCCGTGGTGAGTGTGGCTCAACCACTCAAAGCATTTCATGCCATCACTGGCCCCCAACGAGCCCTCAGCCTGCAACAGACTTTGGTGCTGACTGAGCTGCTTTGGATTTAAGCAAATGACCTCGAGGTGAAAGCTTCTGTATCTTATTACCAATCCCGACCATCTACAGTCTGGGCATTTATTTGTGTTGAGACAGAAGAAAACATCCCACGGACCAGCCGTCCACAAAGGGAAAGAAAAAGGTTTCTAGAAAAAGCAAACAAATTGTAGGTACGCTTGTGTTACATGAGTTTTAACTAAAGCCTCTCCTCTCCGCAGAGCAACAGCAAACGCAGTGGGAAATAAAAACAAAATTACCACTGCAAAGCCTATAATTGCATTTCAAAACCTACAGCCATTAATTCCCAAAAGTGCCAGGATCAGAACTGCAAATAAAAGCAGCCGCTGATGTGTTCTGCATTCGGGGAGATGCTCCACAAATGCAATGGAAACGCTTCCTTTGCTTTTAGGATTTTTTTCACATGTGCCTTTTACCCCAAATAAAGTAATTACTTTTATAAAGCTGCCTGAGATCCCACATCATTAGCAGAACACAGGGGTGGATTCACAAATCGCTGTTTGTAAGGAACTAGAAGGCCTTTTTCCCCGACTGAGACCCAGAGCTCACGCAGCCACTCGTGGCACCCTGAATGTGTTGCCCCAGGCTGGAGGTGGCCGTGATGCTCAGATGGGGACAGCACCCAGCACTACCTGGGGACTAGACCTCCATGGACAAGGAAGGTGGGTGGTGGCTTCTTCCCACTGTCCTATGCATGTTAGCAAAAGCCTATTCCGTAGCTTGCCATTTTTACACCTGCTTGGTAAGTACCTTATCAGGGATCTTTTTTCTTTTTCTTTTTCTTTTTCTTTTTCTTTTTCTTTTTCTTTTTCTTTTTCTTTTTCTTTTTCTTTTTCTTTTTCTTTTTTTCTTCTCTTCCCCTTCCCTTTCCCCTTCCCCTTCCCCTTCCCTTCCCCTTTTTTTTTTCAGACCAGGAAGAAAAAAATTTCTTGGGCACAGTCTGGAACCGAGCACAAATGTTATCAAGGACAAGGACCATCAACTCTGCCTCTCCAACAGATGAGCAAAGTCAGAAATCTTTATTCATCCTCACACATGCGATGGTGCCGTGTGCCTTTAAGCCCTGTAGGCTTGCTCTGCATTGGGATCTACCTAAAACCCATACAGGAATTCTCTGCTAGGGCTTTGAGGGCACCAGCCTTCTCCTCTGAGCATGAAATTCCTGGAGTGAGCAGCTGGTGTGGGACCAGGAGGGGACAGGACCCAAGGGGGATGCTACATCCATCTCCCTGCCCCATCAGTTCGGAGCTGCCCCTGCGACAGGACACAGACCAGGCACACCTTCTGCAGGGGGTGCATCGGTCAGTCCTAATGCATGGAAAATCTAAATTAGTAGTCATTATCTCCACTTTCAAATAACTTGTGTTTAAATTCAGCTTTAATTAAAAGGGGGGAAAATATGCCCAGGTAAACAATTTCCATGCAGACGATGGGCCAGGGCAACAGAGAGTTCCTTTGACCCAACAGGCCCAACTTTTTGAAAGTTTTAATTAAAAAGACTGAAAATTTTGCCAGGGTAAATTGCCCAGAGACCCAGGCCTTTGAAGAGATATAATGAGGGCTATTTGGCCCTGTGCAGGATGCTCCCCATGCAGGATCACCACAAGTGAAAAAGATTCTTGTTTCGTGGTGGGAGCCGGGGTGGTCTGAGCACAGGCAGTGCAGGAGCCACCTGGAAGCAGAGTCCTATGTCCCTGGGGACACCCTCCCCTTGCAAGTCCCCTGGGAGGGACAACCAGGCACTTTCCATTGCTCCTGGACCACCTGCAGAAACTGTGGCTTCCTCTGCTATTGAAGGATGGAGGAAACAAACCCCCCAAATACAGGCTTTTGGACACGATGTGAAATTATTTTGCATGTTAGACCTGAGAGTTGACTTTTATAGATGACCTCCATCCATTTTCTAGCTCTGTAGGATCTCCATCCCAAAGTCACTGCTGCCTCTTGAAGGACTCCCTGAGAAAGACACAGGAACCAAGGTCCCCCACAACTGGTCCTCTGGGGCAGGATTGGGATTTCCATGGTTAGGAACTAAATATTCAAGGTTCATAGCTGTGGCGGGGTTTCCCAAAGCGCTCAGCAGCTTCTCTTTCTGCCACTTTTCTTAAAAATAAATAAATAAATAAATAAAAAATAAAAAAGACCTGCGGGCCCCATTGAAGCAATGGATGTTTTTGGGATTTGTTCCTTCCATCCCTCTCCTCAACACTGGTTCACTGGTTTCACTGGTAAGTCTGTGTCCCTCCTGCTGGCTTCGTGCACTGCTGCATCCCTCCAGCCACAGGTCCCAACGCCTCCTCCCCAGCCAAGAGGGGCTTGAGGGGTGGGCTTTTTGTTGCTGTGTGGGAGTTAAATGCCGCAGCACTAAATTCACTCGGAGAAGAAAATATTTCCCAGTTTCTACCAGAATTGCTCTGGCGGCTTCAAAGAGAGCAAGCTGTTTTCAGAGCAACGGACAGGAATTCAATAGTTTCCCCTGAGCACAGACAGGCTCCTGCTGCCATTGGGCAGGAAGTTAGAAAGAGAAAATATTTTGAAGAAATTGGAACAAGGAGGCAGCAAAAAATGTTAAGTGGCTGCACAATACAATTAAAATCATAAAAAAAAAAAAAAAGAAGAAGAAAGAAGTACGTGTTAGGGATGGAGCTGCTCTAGGAATGAAAGAGCTGTGACGGGCATGTGTTGATGCCACCAGGCATAACAGAAAAGAAAGAAAAATCAGGATAGTGGGGTTTTTTTTTAGCATTTACTCCAAAAACACTTGCTGAACACAGTGCAATCTCTTTGATATGAAGGTTAATTGAAAGAAATGGTACAGACCACTTGGAACTTGGTCTTAAATAGCTCCAAAGAAGGTAAGTTTGGGGCAAATAAAGGAAGACAAAGAAAGCGCAGTAAGAACAGAAAACCAAAAGATTTAAGAAAGACTTGGGAGAGCAAACAGGAACAGCACACCTGGCTCACCCAATGCTTTCACCACAGCAGAGTTCGTGTCCTGCCTATATCTGTCTGTGCAGGATGTTATAGCAGAAATACAAACTGTAAAATATTGTAAGCTTCTTCCTGAAGGGCGGTGGAAAGGAGAAAGTAAAGGGAAAAGGATAGAAAGTTACAGTCAGACTCGTAACTTCCTCCCCAGGCCTTAACTTGAGCCATTGCTTAGGTCATGAACCTCCACTCGAGGACATTTTTAGAAGTCTGTAGATCCTGTTTAATATTCTTCCCCCAGGCCTCTTTGTTGCTCCAGGTTTGGACCAGAATGAGAAATGAAAACACTGAGCCGGGAAAGCCGGGAACAATTCTTGGGGTCTACAAATCCAACAAAAATCACCATGGGGTGCAAACGTCACGGGAGAACTTCTGTGCAATAGTTTCAGAGCGAGATCAAGATCAAAAGGGTTCAAGATAGTCATCTGAACTGCTGGATGCTTCTCTGAAGATTTCTGCCTTGTCTCTAGTCAGCACTTCTCCAAGTCTGGCTGTCAGCATTTCCACAGCCTCTGCCACGGTGCTATCTGCTCGTAGGACACGAATGAGCTCTGGCTCACAGCACTTTGGAACTTCTCTCTTTTTCCTGGCAGTGCACCCCCCAACAGCCAGCTCTGTCCCTGACACAGACACCCCCCCCCCCCCGCCAACCCATCCGAGTCCTGCCGGCCCCAGGAACGCACCCACCACAGCAGTTCAAGGCATCTGTGGCTCCCATCTACCACTCTTGGAGAATTTCTAACCCTTGGCTCCATCGCCAATATTTGAGCTATGCTGTAATTGGCCATAAAAGTCTCATGGTATTGTTTGTGCGCCTTGATTAGCTGAATGTGAAAAGCACTTACCATGCAAATTTCCCTTTAAAAATTCTGTTTCCTGCAAACCCTCAATGAATCAGCTGTTGAAATCCCCCACTGAGAGCACTCTTGCCAGCAAAAGTTGATAGTGCTAATGTTTGTGGAGTGGGAACACAAAAGGGGGAAGAAGCAGCTAAAGCAAACTAATCTGAACTGTCAAATATTTGCAGAAAAATCCGTACATTATCTGCCCCAATCTGTCCCTGATGTTTCACCCCACGCCCAGCCGAGATTGATAGCCGCATACCCAACCTCTTCCCTTTCATGAATGAAGATGCAGCTGTGTTTTCTTTGTTCATACTCCCTTTTTCAAATGCTGCTGTTGCCTTATTGAAGTCTTTGAAAAATATTCTGTATAGAAACAATTCTGCCGACGCATCAGTTTTCTCTGTGCTTTCCTCTCCCCCCCCCTCCTTCTTTACCACTGAGGACATTTGCATGAAAATGACCGCAATATTTCTGAAGCCATCACCTGGAGTCTTGGGTTTCTGCTGTTGTCCCCCCTGTGAGGTCATTTCCTCTGTGCAATGATGTCACGGGTCTCAGGGGCAGGTTTCTGATGGCAGGAGAGGATGGCTGGGGAGTCAGGGTGGGCAGCATGATGAATGGCAGCTCCCTAGGACCACAGGCAGGGATGTAACATCAGCTGGCACATGGACACCAGCTCCTTCCTTCCCGGAACACTCTGTCCCAGCCCATCTCCAGCCACCCCCCTGGCCTTATCCCCATGTTCCCCCCAGGACCTTTCCTGCCCTTGACCACTGGGGACAACTTTGGGGGCTATAACTGATGCAGAAGGCACATCAGGAGCTTCAGGACCATCTGGGACTACTTGTTTCTATAAAGAGCATTTATCCAGGCACAGGTTTCCCAGAAAAACTCTGCAGTAAAAGAAGTAGAAGATTGGGGCCCAGCACAAGAAGAGAAGGATGGGAAGGGACTTCTCTGAGGGGGCATATTTTAATACTACAACCACTTTCTGCCCTGCAGTTCCCCCCGCTGCCTTGCAAACACAGGAATGGGTCTGGCTCTTGGATCAAAACTTGGTGTCAGACTCTGGGCTGGGAAGCAGCATCGCTGGAGGCTGCACCCTGCAGGGCAGAAAATGCTGTTGAGACAGGTTTAAAGATCTGTGACAACTTTTAGGACAGATAGTTATGGGTCTTACCGGGCAAAGAAGGCAACTTTGATCAGCTAGTCTACCTTACTGCAACACTTCCTAATTTCCCCAAGATTCTGGCTAAAGCAAGGGGCTGTTCCCAGATACTCCAATAAGACCCATCAACTGCAGCAACTGCTGTATCATTCCCAGCACTTGCCTCATCACACTGAATCTTCCTGGGAGGCCGAGATGTCTGTGATGCCCAACAGGGTCAACAAGCTCCACTAAACCCAACCCAAGCATCATCCACACGGCAGCAGTTTGCAGAAAACCTTCCTGAGAAAATTTCTGCCCTGCCTTTCTAGGGATCCAAACCATCCCGGGATGAAGTAAGAAGTACGGAAACAACTCACAAAATTGCCTGGTGCAAAGAGACCATCTAAAATATATAGAAGCCAAGATTAAAAGCTTCTCTGTATCTTTTAACGTCCGTAGGTACTTAGTTTCTCAGTTTCTGCTGCAGAGCTCTCCTGCCTCTGCCTTCTTGACCCAGCTCTCCTTCCACTTGACCCAGCCATTTTTTAGTGTTGAGTCCTCATCCTGAGTATTGGACACATCTTTTGCTCCTCAGCAAGAATAAATCCCCAAAGCTGAAGCCAGTATAAACCAGACTGGTCTCCCCCCTCCCTCAGCATTCACTCCGAGGATGTAACTGGGGAGCAAAGGCTAAAATGGACTGGAGGCAGGCATGTGCTGGGACCCCCCAAAACAGCACAGGGGTAAACTCTCTGTGTCCCCTGTGACAGGCAGGGAGCCCAGGTACCACCAGCTCAATCTGATTTAGAGTACGCTATTTTTTAAATCTCCTTTTACTGTCATGACCTCAACCTTTCCTTCCTTTATTTTCCAGATGGTATTTCTTCCATCTTATCTTCTTTCATCAGAATCTTGTTTCCTCCTGCTGGAATCACCGCATTCCTGATCTATATGCAGATTAAACTCTGGGAACAGGCGCTATTGTCAACTTTTATTAGTTTATTGCATTAAGAAAGGAAGATATCTTTGCAGTCATTGATATAAAACAAGACTCCTCACTTCCACTGAAAGCCTCATCTTCTGGAAGCGAAAGCAAGAGAACAAAGGCTCTCCTGAACCAGAGCCATAGTCACAAATCCGGGCCCGTGTATCAGCTGGAGACAATTCCTGAGACTTCTGGGACAAGCAGAGCGATCCCCCAACACGTGTGGGAACTGTGCAATGCCCTTACACAGAAGGCAAATGACTCCTGAGTTCAGCAGCGAGCCTCCCAAGGAGAATTTCAGTTCCAGGGATAAGCAAATGATGAGGCCACTTTAAATATTTGTATTACTCTCTCTATCTGTATTCTACTTAAAACGGCGCTCTCCCCTCCCGTCTGCCGAACACCATCTTTTCAATTATGGGGAGGTTTCTTCCATGGCCTCACGCTTTGCTTCTTTGCTGTTTATGCATTTATTATTTACACAGAGGCCTCCAGTTGCAACTCTCATGCTGGAAAAAAAATCATTCAGCGCTCTGTTGGGCGGAAGATAAGAGAGGCAGGAGAACTGCCAGCTCCGTGAGCAGGGAAAGGAAGGAAAAATACCCACAGCCTCTATTCCTCTGCTCTTGTTGGGAACTTGAACTCGGCTCCCACAGGCTGAAAGAAAATGATGCTCATCAACTGAGCATTCCGGATTTCACAGGCAGTTGGAGTAGATGATCATTGTAGGTCTCTACCAACTGAAAACATTCTATTCTATTCTATTCTATTCTATTCTATTCTATCCTATCCTATCCTATCCTATCCTGCTGGGGGAGCAGCTAGGACTTGCCAGGCGTGGGGACCCACCACTCCATCTGTGGGTCCCACAGGTCACATTTCCGAGTCCGGCATCCCCAAAAGTCTCCATCTCCTCCCTCATGCCCCGATGGCCTGGTGATGGGCACACTGGAGAAATCCCCATCAGGTGCTCCAGCTCCAACACGGAGAGTGTAAAAGATGCCAAAGGAGCAGTTTGCTGCCGCTTGTAGGGAGAAAAAAAAAAACACCACACAAGTGAAAGCGCAGAAAAGGAAATGTAAGAGAAACCGGGCTAAACTGCGCTTTTAGGGAGCAAGCTTTGGTTTACATTTTATGATGTTTTCCTGGCAGACATCCCAGAGCTCTCTGCATTTTCTGTGCGAGAGCTTCTGGGGAGGGGGAAGCAGGGGGGCACGGGGGAACATTGCTGCTGAGGGGAATCGAGGCAAAATCGCTGCTCCCTCTCCCTGCTGGGCATCTAACTGGGTTAATGGGGCATGTATTTTTAGCGCTGACTGGCCAAGCCCGGGCTGCTGCTGTTACTCATCCTGAAGGCCACAAAACTAGATGAAGCAGAGCTCTTTAGTAAATGAGAATGGCTGCAAAAAGCCTGTGTTTCTGCTGGCTTTCCCCCAGCTGCAGCACCCCAGCACCTACCCCATCGGGCACCCACCCGAGCTTTTATTCTCGTGCTCGGCCAGGTCTCAGCAGCTCAGTGCAAAGACAAAATGTGCTGCAATCACAGAAAGAGATG
>BJBW01007856.1:0-15775 GCA_004320125.1 Scolopax mira
CCCTCTTCTGATTTAAAACTGTTACCCCTTGTCCTGTCAAGGGGATTCCTTTCTGTTGATAACAGCCAACTCCATGTGCTCAAGCCTTAATCCCTGTCCTGGGGCTGTGCCTTGGGCAGTGTAGGGGCAGGGGACTGTCTGCCCCACAGAGAAAAGGTCCAGGCTGATGGATTTGAGCTCTCACACCTCTGAGGGTGCCACTCTGTGGCCCACTCCCCTCTTGGGGTTTAGTGTCTGGATTCCTGCAAAACCCCCACCTGATGGTGGGAAGAGGTGGTAAGTCCTGTAACCCTCTCCCCTCTCACCCCCCCCCCCCCCCCCCCCCCCCCCCCCCCCCGCCCATACCCAAAGTCCAAGTCAAAGGACACTTGGAGGCAACAAGAGGTGCCCTTGAGGATCTGTACTGCTTCTCTCTCTCTCTACCTTGCATATACTCATCATTGTAAAACATCTTCCTTCTACCATTACAGCTTAATGACTTTCCCTTCAACTTCACAAGGGGTATTAATGTCTCCATTAATAGCCACCAGAAATGGAAGCTCCATATATCACAAGTGCAGATTCACGTCCTTCTCCTCGTACAGAAGTTTCAGAAGCAGTTAAAATGTAGCCCTGTAGAAAATTAATGGCCCAATATACAAAATCTGTAATTGCCGCTAGAGGCGAAGAGGAGGAGGAGGTGGAAGTGCTCAATCTTGGTGTAATTAAGTACCTTGTTCTGTGGCCGCTTCTCCCCCGTGCTGGCAGGATGTAGGACTTCTGCTTCGCACAGGAGGGATGGTGGGAGGCAAATGGTCCCTACCTAAGAGTCATTTGCCCAACAGAGTTTAACATCAGGAGAGGTGCCGGTGTGTGTCTCCTCTTTGTGTGGCACAGCCTTGAAGGCTCAGGCATAAAAGGGTGGCAGAGGGAGGAGTGGGAGCTGCCCTAATCCTTCCTGGAAAGATGCTGGTAATACCCCCCCACCCCTGCAGATTAAGCAAGGCAGGTAGTGGGGCGGGTGAGCCCAGTCTGCTCTGTCTGCCCATCCGTTTCTTGTGGGGTGACTCCAGCCTGTGTCACCTTGTGGCCATGGGGATGGTGGTGGTGACCAGCAGCGGCAGGGAGCTCGCCCCTTCTGGAGATGGCCCTGTAAAGCCAGGGAGGGCTTATCCTGTGGGGGTAGAGGGGGATGCTAGGACAGCTGGAATCTGCTCTGCTCTTCCTCAGCCCTGTTTCAGAGAGGGAAGGTTGCCCTTACTCTTGTAGTGGTCTGGGGGAAGACACAGCCGCGTGGCTGCTGGTCTGGTCTGCCTTCACAACCAGTACCAGTTGGCTTTAAATTGAACTGGTCACCCGTAGGCATTGGGTGTTGCGATAGTTCTCATGTGGGTTTATAATGCCATAAAGCTGATTTAGCCTTGTTTGTTGTCAGGGTTTCTGGCACTCAGGGCCTAAATCCAGTTAAAGGGGAGCACTGTGTGCAGAGCAGGCCAGCAGGGAGCCTGGGTGCGGAAACTTAACCCGGCAGCACTTACAGTTTCTGGTAAGAAGCCTGTGAAGGAGGGGAAACCTCAACACCTGTGGGTGGTGTTGCTGATGAGCACTGCTCTGCTTGTCCCAGGTGACGCCCTCCCTCCACCTGCTGGGGATGCTGTGTGGAGATCGGGGCGGATGAAGGTGGAGCAGATGCACACACTTTAAAATAAACTTATTTTGAATTTGCTTCTGTCAACTACGAAATAAAAAAATAACAGCAGTTAATGCTGTATCCTCCTCCTTTTAAAATAATCTAGTGCAGCCCCAGGGAAAACTACATTCTTTGGATGTAGCGGCCTTCCAGTACCTGAGGGTACTGGAAGACCTTTGTAAACAGGCTCTCCCCAGCCTGCAGTGACAGGATGAGGGGCAATGGGTTTAAACTGGAGAAGAGCAGATTTAGCTTGGAGATTAGGAATAAATTCTTTCCAATGAGGGTGGGTGGAGCACTGGAACAAGTTGCCCGGGGAGGTGGTTGAGGCCCCTTCCCTGGAGACATTCAAGGTGAGGCTCGACAAGGCCCTGGGCAACCTGGTCTAGTTGGGGGTGTCCCTGTGACTGCAGGGGGGGTCGGACTAGATGGCCTTTGAAGGTCCCTTCCAGCCCAGATGATTCTATGAGTCTAAGGTTTCTGACACCCTGGAATGGGCCCAGCTGAAAGAGAGTTGACAACTGGGACAGCCATCCCAAGGGATGTCGAAATCCTGAGCTTCTGCATTACAACAACCAGAAGACAACATTTCATCAGCAGAGTTTCTTGGAAAGAGCAAAACAAAGTGGTGGAGTATTTTCAATGAAGAAAAAAATATTTTTTAAAAAATTCAGCCGGATGACTAAACATTAATGAATCCATCAACACTTTACGTTCTTTTGAACGTTGTCAGTTCTGCCAGCTTTGGAAAAAAAAAGAAAAGGCTTTTAAAACACTTAAAAAGCAAGAGTTTGATAGACTTTGATGCTGCACTTATGTGGAAGTCCTTCATTTTCATATCAAGCAGGAGGGCAGCCATCGGTCAGCCCAGGAAAAGAGGAACAGCATGCTTTTCCTAACCTCCTCATGCAGGGGTCTTTTCTGAATAGCAAAGTGGTATCTGCTAGCACTAAAAGTTTCTCCAGATTTTGGCATGACACCGATGCCTGAGGGTGCGATTAGACTTCTAACCCTGGAGCCGCTTCTTTGGGCAACTCCTCATTGCATGAACAACTGTGAAAACCTTCCCCAGACTGTCCAAGAGGGGTCTTGGAAATAGGTTGGCTGCAGACAGGTAAAGGCAGGCACAGTTAGCATGTGAGTGCATCCAGCTGAGGGGTTTAGAATGGATTTTTTCATTTTAACAGTACTGGTGCAGTGCTGGGAGCATGTGCTTTGAAAGAGTAAGGGAGATTTTTTTTCTGTGTAACAGGCATAGCCACCAAAAAAAAAAGGCAGTGCCCACCAAAAAACTGGTTTCCTGCACTCATATTTGTCCTTCTGCTGGGATGGGTTTTTTTTCAAGAGAGCTGTGTGAACTTAAAAGCTGACATAGAATGATGATGCATCTTCAGCTCATTTCCATACACACGTGCAAAACCGTAACCTACCAGAACTTTTATTTGAATTGTACATTCACATTTCTCCATTGACGTGGGTGGCTCGTACACTGCCGAGTGAGAAAGTTACACAGTTCTGCTCCTTCATGTGCATCGGTTTCAGCCATCAAAGAAACTTAGAAGACCAACAATAAGCAACTTTTCCATGTATCTGTAGTCAGGCTGGGAAAAATTATGTGACTTTTCCTTACCCTCCCGCCCCGAGACAACGGAATTTCTCTGACTTGTAAGTTTTTCTCTTTTAAATGACTGCTAATATTAATAATATTTTGAGATGGTTTCCTGGGGGTCTCTTGCAGGGAGGCTGGCGTTAGGTGCGCACGGGGCTGTGCTGCTCGCTCGGTCTCCTTCCTCCAGAAGCTCATTTGGGCATGTCGTTAGCGGCTGTTGGGACGTGCTCTCTGACAGTACTGTGGGTACAGTATAATTTTTCTTAGCCTGTTAATTTTTTTTTTTCCTTTACATTTTATGCTCATCACAAGTCAGTCGCGGTGCTTTACAGTTTACAGACTTTTTTACCACACCTCGTCCGTACACTAAAAGCAATTCAGAAATGACAAAAAAAAATACCTCAACCAATTAGCACGTACAAACATTTATTTTGAAATTTCCATTCCAACCGTTATGAAGAATTACATCATCAAAGCACTTTATGGCAGTGAAAATAGCTCTTACCCCTCTGACTCATCCATTACTCCATTAAAGCTGCAAAATGTGCAATCTGCTTGAAAAATAGGTTGCTTTTTATTCAGTTTCCCATGAAAAGTCTAAATTTGATAACAAAAAAAAAAAAAGAAAAAAACCAACCCAGCTTATAGGGACTCTACATCCAATCCTCTCCCCCTTCCCCCAAAAATAACTTACAAAGATAGTTTAAAGTTTTAAATGAGTTTAAAACCAAGTGCATCTTTTTTATTAATTTTTTTTTCTTCTTCTTCTTCTCATAATAATCTTAAAATTCTAAAAACCCATAATTTACTTTCTTGGAAAAAAGGCAGCGAGCCGTTGCTTCTTGATTGGAAGAATATGTATCTCCGGCGAGTTCATTTTCTTTAGCTTTACGCTCCTGTTTTTGACGGGTTTCCTGAGGGCCTCGGCGCTGTCCCGGGGCTCGGGCGGGCTCTTCACGTCGTAGCACTGCAGCACCGAGTCCTGGGGCAGGTCCCTTTTGAAGGAAAAGTTTTTGGTGGAGACCCCCGACAGGCCCTTGATCTTGCCGCAGAAGATGGTGGGCACGGCGTCCTTGACCGAGACAATGACTTTGGCTGTCTGCGAGGTGCTGACGATCTCGATGTTGTTGCCGGCCTTGGGCTCGCAGCCCGCCCGGGCCCCCTGCTCCACCAGCCACTTCTGCGGCTGCCGCAGCAGCTCGGCCGAACCCCCGCTTGTCCCCTTGCCTGACGCCTCCTGGGGCTTGCAGGGGGTGAAGGGGGTGGCCGGGCCAGGGAGCTTGTCCGGCGTGGGGTGAACACCGGCCTCGGTGGTGGTGGTGGTGGGGCTGGCACCGGCCACATCCCCGTGGGACACCCCTGGCTTGCGGCAGGAGGCGAGGGACAGGTCCAGGGCACCGTCCTCGGGGGGTGGTGGTGCTGGCGGTGGGGCAGCCACACTGGATGGAGGCCCAGGTGGCCCTTTCATGGAGAGGTCCAAGGCCTCGTTATCGCCTCCCATCTTGATGACGGTGTGGCGGCTCAGCTGGGGGAACTCCCGTGGGTGGAGGAGGTCGAAGGGCTTCGTCTCCTCCTTCTCCAGCGGGGTCTGGGTGCCCTTGCAGGAGTGGGGGGTGAAGAGCGGTGGCTTGGGTGGGTCGGGGGCCGTCTTGGCCTCAGCGCCATGGGGCACGGGGATGGGGACAGGGATGGGGATGGGGACGGGGACAGGCAGGGGCACGATGACAGGATAAGGTACCAGCAGCGTGGCGGGGGGGACCAGTGGGGAGAGGGGGGAACTGAAGGCCTGGGGTGGGAGGGTGGCATAGTCGGGGGGAGGCTGGCAGGGGGCAGAGCCCAGGGCACCCTGCGAGGGAAACAGGTCCTGAAGGACGGCGGCGAACCCCGGCGTCTGAAAGACGGGGGGCAGGACGGGCTCCTGGGCTTGGCCAGAAGGCTTGGGGTCCAAGAGCTGGGGCTGCCCAACAGGGGCGGCAGCAGTGGGGGGGAAGAGGCCAGTGTGCAGGGGGCTGGCAGGGCAGGTGGTCCCCGGGGGCAGCACCAGGGGTGAGTTCAGGTGCTGGAAGACGTGCTGCTCCAGGAGGACAGGCAGCGGGACGGGGCCCTGGGTGGTCATGACGTAGGGGGTGGTGGCGTTGGTGGCCGGCATCTGCGGGGCAGCACTGCCGGCCACCTGCAGGTGGATGGGCAGAACGACGGGGCTGTCCCCCAGGCAGATGGGCTGCAGCACGGTGGCCGCCACCTTGAGGGCCACCCCGCTCTGCGACTCGGCCGGCGGCGTCAGGATGGAGGGTGCGGGGACAGTCACCAGCGGCGACAGAGCCTTCTTCATCAGGTCGGCCGAGTTGATGTTCCAGGCCTCTGCCGTGATCAGCTGGGCCACCCCGTTCTCCAGCTTGTTGTTGGCCATCGCTGAGGGCGAGCTGGTGACGTCCATGGGCAGGTTCGGGGTGTCCTTGTACAGCTCCTCCATGTTGCAGGGCTTCTTGGGCTCTACTGGCGCTGCCTCTACATCGCCGTCAGCGGGACCCGTGGCGGCTCCGGGCTGCCAGGAACATCGGCACCGACATAACTTGGCCTGCAAGCCAAAAACACATTTTAGGCACCGCATAAATCTCCTCCTTAAAATAATATTTGCAATTGCCTTTAAAGACCCCATCGCCAAAGAAAAGCCATTAAACGTTTCCACGCTTCAGGCTAACGGCTCCATACTACCACATAGTATATATACAGAGATGCTAGATATACATACATCCGTGAGTGTTGTGCGAAGAGTTTTGAGGAACTCACTTATATTTAGCCGTAAACACAGATAATTTTAAAGGCCTTGAGGGCTGCCTGCAGCCAAGCCCTCCCCCTGGCCCCAGTACACAGCCTGAAAGCAGGACTCGGGCCGTCCACTTCATGTTTTTAAACAAAGCTTCACGTAATGACAGTGCATAGCAGAGCCAAGCAACTGCACGCTATTTAATGCCACAAAAGCCCCCAAACCAAACATTTCTAAAAATACTGTGGCAAAGAAATGTCTCACTGTGGGCAAAGGGTCCTTGCTTCCCCTAAAATACTCATCCTTCTTTCATGCCAGTGGGATTTACTACAAGTGAGCAGGCAACTGCTGCCTTACAGCAACCTCTGAAACTGCCCTTTGCAGGGTGACAAAGAAGCAAACCCAAACCAAACCCCGACGGTCGCCCTGCTACTGAGCTGGATAGAGACAGTAAAGTGAAACAGGTACCTGAGTCATAAAAGATGTGGAGAATAAAATAAAATAAAATTTAAAAAAAAAAAGAAATCAACTTCAAATTAATTTTGACAGCCCAACCCTTTATATTAACCAAGAAAATGGCAATTAAAAAAAGGGCAGAGATGGTTTGCATTCATGATCAGCCTATTTCCTACGAAGATTAACACCCCTCTTCCCCTGAAAAAAAAAAAAAAACCAACTAGCAAATTAATGGCGCTGTGCATTCATTTATTTAAAAAGGATAAATAATTTCTGCCCGGTGAGCCGCCACCAGCAGATTTTGGCTGGGGACTGGCCACTCTGCCTGACGCCGCCCATACCTCTCCTAAAGTGCATGGCACATCCTGCTGTAGTAATAATCACCATGGAAACTTGTCCAGTTTCAACTCCGTTACCATGGGAAAGCAACGGCGCACCCCAAATTTACATTTTTCACCTGCATGCGGCCCAATCCTGCTCCTTATGAGTGAAACGCCTGCCATTGCTGCCGGCCGGGCTGGTGGGAACGAGGCGCTTCCCCCAAATCCCACAGGCTTAGGCTGGCCTTGGGATGATAGGGAAGGCAGCACCTCTCCAAAATTTTATAGGTGAGGAATCCCAGCCTGGGGATGCAGCTGCATCTGAGAACACGCAAAGGGCTCCGCTCGCATAGATGTTTGTAGGGTCAATAAACCTGCAAGCTAAGAGGAGACAGGGAAAAGGGGAAACAAAAAAGTGAACCCCACAAACAAAGGCTAAAAAATAGCCAAGGCAGGGAAGCGGGAAATCTCCCCAGTCTCTCCTGAGACCTGTAAATCCTTGGATTTGGCAGCGAGATGCCACGGCAAGCGCAAGACTACAGAAATGTCGGGAGTTAATAGCGGAGGCTGGTTGGGTAAAATGCTAATAATTTATCAGGCGCATTTAAGTTTTTAAAAAGCGTTTTTAAAAGTAAACAGATGAGTCATTTCTTTTCCCCTCCTGCTGCTGGCTTAAAGAGAATAATTCCGGATTTTTGTCATCTCATGAAATGTTCTGCAAAAAAACCATTCATAAATACAGGGTTGAGGGTTGTTTTGTTTGTGTCCTTTTCCAGTCTCAGCTGAGACAGACTACAGGCAGGGCAGAGGTGCCCAAACACCAAAAAACAAGAGCAAAAATCAAATCTCTTATTCAGAAAGTGACAAGTATCAGTACCAAGTGTTGTTTTGAAAAAAAAGCAAAAAACAAAACCCAAAAAACAACCAGAAAAGCAATCGTTTCTAAAAATAAAGACAATGAGCAGACCGCTCAGCAGATTGAAGCTGGAAAGAAATAGACATTATTGTTTCGGTTAAGGAATTAAAAAGCCATTTTCTACTGCTCTTATATAATCTCTCCCTCCCTCTTTCAAAAATGACCATTTTAAAACCCTGTGGTCTCTGCAGCGCACACCAGCATCTCTGCTCTTCCAGCTGCTGCAGCACAGCCGAGGATTTTGCACATGACACTGGCTCTTCCCCATGTTTCTGTTTGCTTGAGAAGCGTGAGATCGCGATGCTTTCATCGGGAATTAATGATCTGGCGGGGACAGGAAATGACCCCCTGTTCCCCTGGCAAACCCATTTAGCGTTGAGAAATAGAAAAATTAAGATGAAAATTATGCTGCGTAAGAGACTTGAGGGATTAGCATGCTGTACGGACCCAGAGAGAGAGAGAGAGAGAGAGACAGATCATCGCTGAAGATGAAAGTATAAAACATAATAAAACTCCCCCATTGCTGCTTTAAAAGGCGACAGGGCTGGAGGCAGAGGAAATATCTAGATGAGGGGAAGAAGAACTCATCTATCACCATCAGACGCCTTGAACCAATGCCTGTGGGATCGGCTGGGTCTTTTTAAGGCATAGTCAAATACTGTTTTCCGTGCTGAATGCTATACATTTCTGGGATCTATAAATATATATTGTTGAGCTCACAGACCTACACTGCCTCTGGGAGGGCCTCACTACACGAGGAGAAGGAGAAAGACAGAAAGGCGAGGTGCAGCCCTCGACCCAGGTTTCTGGTCTCGGGATGAGTTTTTTTCCCCCCTCACCTTTCCTATGTGGAAGCATACCTTTCCGTGCTTCCCGTGCACCTGCTTCTTGAGCATGTGATCACTACAGAAAAAAAGAAAAATACTTATATACATACTTAAAACTCTTTCACAATCCTGCCCGCAGCCTGCAGCTTGGCAGTAGCCGGCTGCCAGCTGCAGCGGAGTCTCAGCGCAACTGCCCACTGCACCCTGTAAAGCAATTTTCGGTTTCACCCGGGGGGCAATCCCAGGGCTGCGAAATTCGTATAACACTAAACACCTATTATCAAGGTCAGTAAGCAGCCTGGCTGAAAAGAATCCAAGTCCCTAAGCCTCAAAAGCAGAAATGTTTGAAGATCTGGCATCAAGAGACAGTTTGAAGTTGTCTAAAGAGCCGTTTTGTAGTTTCTGGGCTCTTTTCTTTTATACTACATACGCCCACGACGTGGTGCAAAACCATAAGTCAACATGGAGATGACTTAAACTAAAGTAAATTTTCAGTGTTGGTATTAATAGTGATAGCTATACTATATTTCTCCTTTAAAAAAAAAATCAACCTGAAGTATTGTGCTGGCTTTGGTTTTTTTTAAGATTGCTGTTTCACTGCCCATAAAGTATTCAGAGTTACCCGGTTTTATCTACCTAATACGCACAAATGCAGATAATATAATTCAGTGAAATTGCCTTAAGGTTCCTCTGTCTACCACACCTCAGTACCGGAACATCAATTAATTTCACTTCCCTACTTATCTATTTAATATTTAATTTGCTGTTTGTTTTAATTGAAAAGAAGCTTGCAACACTGAAAAGAGCCCTATTGTAAATAACCCCGGCTTTCCCACCGGGGTGCTGATAAGAGTTAAGTTCATGGCACTAAGCAATGATGTGTGTAACCGTACAGGAAATGGTGTGTTAGCTACACAGAAATGCCATGAAAGGGGTGGTGATAAAAAGCAACAAAAAAAGCTATAGAGTTATCTCCTGCTGATGGCCGTGCAACAGACTGTTACTCAGGGCTGTTGCGTGCCTTCCTGTGGGACGGCAGGGCTGGGCCACATGCAGCCATCCCCCTGCTCCGCTGAACCATAGCTTGCACCTCGCTGTCCCCATAGAATTACAATTATACTCTGCACGCTATCAAAAGGGTCTCAAGATGTTCCCTTTGTGGGATGCCCTGCTCAGTATCTCCTGGAAAAACTGCGTTTCCTTTCATTATAAGCACAGTATAAAACCAAAGCAAAATTAGACATTGTGTCCTAGCGGAACAGCTTGGGGACAAAATTATGGATGGACTTGGACTTCAACGTTTTGCCAAAACTCACTGCTTGCTGAGTCACTGATCCTCCTGCCAGAAGCAACATGTTTGATTTTTGCTCTGCAGAAGCCCATCACAAGGTCTGTGGTGAGACCACCTCTCACAGGGATGCCCCACCACCCTTCAGGAGAGTGGCAGACCTGTTGAGCACCCCTAGGGGCACACACCCAACCAGAGCACCACACCAGGTCCTGCACGCCCCTGTCCCTGTTGGGCTGATCCCGCCACTGCACAGCAGCACTTTCCATCACCCATCGACACGCCATGAAACCAGCCAGCCAACCCGTGTCCTACTGGGACACAGGTGTCTGAAGAAGCTCAGAGTTGGGCCTCCCTGACCTCAGCAGGTCTCAACAACCAAAGCCTGACTCATCTTTCTGCATCCCTCTGCAATAAATATACAAGTGGGCAATGAGGACACATACTGACATAGGCCAACAAACAATAAATGGTCTTCCATCCTGCAGTTTTTGCTTTGTATAGGTTCAGCCATACGCAGATACCATATTGCTATGGTGCCTTGTTGTTAGAATAGAAAATACGTATTTGAATAAAGGGAGCTTTCATATACCAAATACACGGAGCCATTAATACACAAATAACGTCCCGGTTGGCTCTCCCATACATGCAAACCACAGATACTTTCACTAGTGTTTGCCTTTCACATTTCTCATCGATTTACCTATTCAGGGACCTGGGACCGACACTCCTGGCCACCCCTTTTAGTAGTGTAATCCTCAAGCACCAAAGGGGAGAGAAGAAACCAGCTCACGGCTAATGGTGAACTAGCCTTTTCCCCCATGTTTCACCATTCGTGGGTGCTGTGTTTGATACCCCACCACACACCTCGGTTGGGTGCAGAGGCACCTGGCGGGTGGGTGGGACCTGTCCCCTCTCTGCTCGCAGGAAGCATGATGGTGACCCCTTCTGAGGTACAGGGCAGGCAGCATGGAGGACAGCTACAGGAGATACTAGGCAACTTCAGAAGATGCCCGAGGAATAACAAGGCTCTGATGCAGCTCATGCAACAGGTACTCTTTTATTTTCCACTGCTGCATTATGGATCCTTCCAGGAGGCAAACCTATTTGTGTCAAGGCTCCCATCCGGGCTGTTAAGCCCTGGGGGAATGAGAGGGAAAGGAAATCATTACGGCAGCGCAAAATGGCATGGTATAGATGGGACATTGGCAATACGTATACACTGCTTCAGCACAAAGCACGATCGTTCTCAAATGCAGCGGTTTGACTGGCTGATCCTACTTCAGTCTTTTAAATAGTTCAGCTGAGAAATACCACGGTGGTCTGCCCGTTGCACGGGATAATCGCCTGCAAAGAGCCGCTTTACAGTCATATATTTGCTAACTATATTGCTGTTGTCAACAGCCTGTAGTTAGCAATCCATTCTGGGGAGGAGAGAACTCACTTTCTTCTCATTTAAAAACAAATCAGACCAATTGAAAAAAAAAATCCTGTCACGGATCTGAAACCAGTGTCTTTACTCCCAAGGGCAATATATACAAGACAGACGATAAACGCTATGGAAGGAATAGAGCATTTGCCTGACAAATTTCAACCTGTAGTGAATTTTTATACCCAATTTGAAAGCCTCACAAAAAACCCTGACATTTGTAGTGGAAACTGTGAAATACCCCAAGCGTAAGGGACTCAGCACTCGCCGATGTACTGCCAGATGCTTCTTCCCTCCCTCTGCTCTAGTCACAAACTATTCCCATACTGGGACACAACGCTTGACTGAAGGCTTCCTACTTTCAAAAGGACCGCCACTCGTGCAGTATATAGTATTAAAGAAAATTAGGTGCTGTAAAAACAGGGCTACTTTGAATTTATTTGAGATCAATCTTGCTATTCCCAAATGCTCAAGTTTCTCATATCCACAACACATCCCAGTTCCTGGCATCTCTACACTGTCACACTTGGAGGAACCTTGCAGCAAGTTTCCAAATACAAAACCCTTCAAAAGGTGGTTTATTTTTTTCCCTTAGCATAGTACAGGAATGCCTGCAGAGCGGCAGCTGGCTTAGCCTGCAGTAAGCTGGACACGCACTCTGAGGCGGAGGCAGCGCGCAGAAATCTGATGTATTAAACCTGACATGTGAAGGGCAAATATAAATTTGCCAGCCATGATTACTGCTGAGTCACGTGCCGCCCAGTTCGGTGACTGGGCTCCAGTCACTGGGCAGTGACTTCGACCCAGCAGGAGGCTCTTCTGATCTGGTGCAGCTCTCATGCTCCAAATTTCTGTTCAAACAGGCAAGAGGAGTTACCTCTTTTGCAACTGCAGAAGCATCTATTTAAATCATCTTTCCCTCGATGCTGCTGGCAGCGTGCAGGTGTCTCCTCCCAAAGCATGATTTAGTGCCTTGGGATGGGACATCAGCGGCTGCAGCAGTGTGGTGGGACAGGTGCATCCATGACCCAGCAAATCACACTCTTCTAACTGCCTGGGTGGCCTTCGTAGCCCTGGGAGACCCTCTTTTCACCAGCGGCTTTCCAAAAGCGAAACTGTAGGTCTGCTTGCTCCTCAGAAATTTCTGCCACACTCCCCTCCCCACCTCTCAGCCCCACTGTGCATCTCTGCTTGCTCAGAATCACTCAATCACAGACAGGTTGAGGTTGGAAGCAACCTCTGGAGGTCATCTGGTCCAACATCCCTCCTCAGGCAGGGCCATCTACAGCCAAGTGCCTAAGACCACATTCAGGCAGCTTCTGAATATCTTCAAGGAGGGAGGTTCCACAACCTCCCTGGGCAACCTGCACCAGTGTCTGGTCACAATCACAGTGAAAAAGTATTTCCTGATGTTCAAAGGACACCTCCTGTGCTTCAGTTTGTGTCCACTGTCTCTTGTCCCATCGCTGGGCATTGCCTAGAAAAGCCTGACTCTTCTCTTTGCACCCTCCTTTTGGGTATCTGTATACATTGCTGAGATCCTCCCTGAGCCTTCCCTTTTCCAGGCTGAACAGTCCCAGCTCTCTCAGCCTTTCCACATAGGAGAGATGTTCCAGTCTCTTGATCACCTTCATGGCCCTTTGCTGGACTCTCTCCAGTATGTCCATATCTCTGCTGTGCTGGGGGGGTCCAGAGCTGGACATAGCATTCCAGGTGGGGCCTCACCAGTGCTGAGGGGGGTGAAGGATCACTTCCCTCGTCTACTGGGCACACTCCTCCTAATGCAGGCCAGGGTACAATTAGCCTTCTTCATGGGAAGGGCATGTTACTGGCTCATGGTTAACCTGATGTCCACCAGAACCCCCAGGTCTTTTTCTGTCAAGCTATTTTCGAGCTGGGAAGCCTCCAGCCCATACTAGTGCCTAGAGTTCTTCCTTGCCAGGTGCAAGACTTTGCTCTTCTCCTAGTTAAGTTTCATGAGGTTCCTGTCCATCCATTTCTCCCACCTGTTGATGATCCTCCAGATGATAGCACAACCCTCTAGTGTATCAGCCATTCCTGCCAGTTTTATGTCATAAGCAAACTTGCTAAGGGTACACTCTGCTTATCACCCAGATCATTATTGAAAATGTTGAACAGGACTGGACCCAGTATTGACCTCTGGGATACACCACCAGTCACTGGCCTGCAAATGGACTTTATGCCACTGGTCACCACCTTCTGGGCACAGCCATTCAGCCAGTTTCCAGTCCGCCTCACTGTCTGCTCATCCAGCCTGTACATTAACAGATTGCCAATGAGGATATTGGGAGACAGTGTCAAAGGCCTTCCTGAAGTCCAGGCAGACAACATCCATTGCTCTCCCCTTATCTGCTTATCATACAGTAGGTCAGCTTCCCACGGGGAAGGCAAACCAGCAGTGGGTAAGAGTCAAAGAAAGTCTACATTAAAATGGTATCAGGGATATCTCTTGCATCCAAGATCCTAAGATTTACTATACCTTGACCTTCATGGTTTTGACACACACAGTGCACCCACATGTTTACTTTTGGGGTGAGATCGTAGGAAGAATGCAGACTAGCATTAAAAGACTTCTTAGGCTTGAAAAGTAAAGTGCATGATTTTCCTATGGGAAAAAAATATATTAAACATTTTTCCTGTCATTAAATATCCCATTTAACTGATTATTTAGTACCATTTTCAATCAAAACATTACAGTCGCCAGCAAAGCAAAGAAAAATGAGCTGTTTTGAGAACACAGAGCTAAACAAAACAAACAAAGGAGCTGTTACTTTACAGTAAATTTTAAAAACCATGCATTTTGTTTTTCCAGCAATCGATACACCAATGATAACAAGAGGAAAAGGACACCAATTAAACGTAATTGCCAGCGCTACTTCCTCCAAAACCTGAAACAAAAAGCACTCAGTGTCAGCCTGATAAAATATTTGCTCCTTTCCCAGTCAAGTGCTTTATTAAACAGTCCTTAAGCCATCTCAGTTCTTACAAAGGATTTCCAAGTTTGATGTCAGTGAAACAACTTCAAAGCCTCATTACTTCTCTGGCGGAGGTTTGTTCTCTGAGCAGACACTCGGCTCGCTATTTTGTCCTGACCCTCTCCACTGATCCCAGGCTCAGATATTTTTATTACATTCATTTGATCTTTTCCAATATCTAGATGAGAATTGGTATTGGTGTGGCAACGGCTGACGTCGGTTACTGGTCTCTTCTTGCTTACATGAACCTGTCTTGCTCCTGGCTATGAAGGATGGAGTCCCCTCATGGATCAGTTACCAAGTCTCAGCTGATAGGTTAGTGAGGCAGTTAAAATTAGTTTTTAAATTGCCAATGCACTTTTACAGGGGAAACATCTGACTTTGCCCCATTACACCAGCACGGTTTTGACTGCTTTGGCTGACTCCCATACAAGTGAAGCACACTAGAGTACCCCTTGAGGGGTAAACCAGCTTCATCAGCTCAAAACCCATAAACGAAATGAAGTGCCACCACTACCACATGTGCCCCAAGAGCCCCATACCCCCTCCTTATGGCACTCCAGCTCCAGTTTAAAAAACACCTTTTCTTGGTGCAGACAAGGCCAGAATAGGGCTAACCTCAGCACTGTTGATGGGACTGCCCTTAAACTTGTCTTGCTTCTAGACATTCTTGAGACACAGAGGAAGAAGCGTAAACCATGAAGAATGTCTTTTACAGCTGTGGGAGTTAGAACAGCAAATCACAACCATCTTCAGTCAACTGAAAGTCAAATTTTCACATAACTTCTCACCGTCCTATTCATATAATGTCCCACCGTCTGGCTTAAACAAATAAATAATCATATAATTATATAATCATAGAATCTTCTAGGTTGAAAGGGACCTTCAAGATCATCTTGTCCAACCATCAATCTAACTGTGACAAAAATAAACACCCACAGAACAAACAAAATACAACACCATCACTAAACCATGTCTCCCAGAACCATGTCAACCTGTATTTTGAACACCTCCAGGGACAGTGCCTCAACCACCACCCTGGGCAGCCCATTCCAATGTCTGATAACCCTTTCAGTGAAGAAATTTTTCCTAATATCCAGCCTGAACCTCCTCTGGCATAACATGAGGCCCTTGCCTCTAGTCCTGTTGCCTGTGACTTGGGAGAAGAGACTGACCCCCGTCTCTCTACACCCTCCTTTCAGTTAGTTGTAGAGAGCAATAAGGTCTCCCCTCAGCCTCCTTTTCTCTAGGCTGAATAACCCTAGTTCCCTCAGCCTCTCCTCATAAGACTTGTGCTCCAGACCCCTCACCATCTTTGTTGCTCTTCTCTGGCCCCACTCCAGCACCTGAAAGTCTTTTTTTGTGGTAGGCAGCCCAAAACTGGACACAGTACTCGAGGTGGGGCCTCACTAGTGCTGAGTACAGGGGGACGATCACCTCTCAGGTCCTACTCACCACGCTGTTCCTGATACAGGCCAGGATGCTGTTGACCTTCTTG
>BJBW01007856.1:15818-69358 GCA_004320125.1 Scolopax mira
CTGCCTGGGGTTGTTGTGACCCAAGTGCAGGACTCAGCACTTGGCCTTTTTGAACCTCATCCTGTTGGCCTCGGCCCATCAATCCAACCTGTCCAGATCTGCAAAGCCTTTCTACCGTCCAGCAGGTCAACTCTCTCATCCAACTTAGAGTCGTCTCTAAACTTAGTGAGGGTGCACTTGATCCCCTCGTCCATATCATTGATAAGGATGTTAATGAGAAGAAAAGCAAAACCAAGTAAAACACTGAACCTTCCAGTTCACAGATCCTTTTTGGTAAGGCAGGAATGCTTCTATCTAAGACCACAGGTAATGACACGCAGTTGATTAACCACATACACACGTGTCACCCAGCTTGCCACTGTGGGTTGAAAGGGCAAACCCCATCTCTCACCTGCAGCTCTGATGGCTCTTGGTGGCACAGACATTGTCTCAAATGACATGATGTAAGGACAGGCCAAAGAGCTGGGGACCGAAAACAGACTCATCAACTTCTCCTGTAGGACAGGGTCTCACGGGAAGATACGATGACGCAGGAGCATCAGGGTGCTGCTTGGGGAGCAAAAGGGTAGAGGAGTCTTCCTTCTCCCAGTGCAAAATGCCAATATTTAACACCTCATCCTTCCCCACTGGCATGAGTAACCAAATGCTCCTTTATCTTGCCAACTCAAGATCAAGTTTTATGTTCACAGCTTCAGATTTATTGGACTGACTCTCCTTCTTTTCCACATCATCCCTTTCATAAACCAAGCCCAACATTTTATCAGCTACATGACGGCACTAATCCTCAGCAGAAACTAAGCCCACGTCACATTTCAAGCTTGCCCTACTCTTGCAGCACTCTATCTAAAAATGTGTGGATGGGAAAAAACTGCCAAGCAAAAATACCCCCTTATTTCCATCCTTGCAAAATTTGTAAGCAGCTGCAGGGATTTGTTTAAAAGAGCCATAAGAATGTAAGACTTGTGTGATGTGAAGAAAAGTGCAGCATTTTTTCTTTGAATTTCACATCCTTTTACATGTTTGCTTTCATCACAGCGTCGGTACCAAGTGTTTCCTGGTCTGACTTTGAGGGGCAGAGAAATGACCTCTTCTCTCTATCATGCTGTGATGCACGAGATGTCAGCCTTCTGATTGAATTCAAAATAACACCAGCATGAGATGCGACATGGTGGTGCTGATGGATGCAATGAGAAGACCTTACAGCTCTTCAGTGTGTTTTCACCCCCAGCAACTAGTTTTGCTCTCCTAGAAGCCCCTATGCCCAACTGTGAAACAGAGATGCCTCTCACCACAAATGATAGGTAAACAACAGAAAATACTGAAGATCTGTCTTGTTGCATCTCAGTGCGAACTGTGGTTATTGCTGTTCTGTCAACTAGTCCACGTTACCTGTAACACCTACAGACACCCCACACGCAATGCATACATGCAACTAATTCTTCTCTAGTGCCTTTTGCCTCATTCATTTGGCCATGAGGTCTTCTGGGCAGCGATTGTTTTGGCACCTGATATGCACAGACCTCATTTTGGGTTCCAGTTACTGCTGTAACCGAGATCATCCATCACTTGTGAGGATGAGAGGGCACACACACACACACGGGCACACTCACCGAGGTGGCACGGGGCTGCCTTCCTTCTCAGTGTAGCTGTTGGCTGCTACTTGCCATTGCCTTCCTCCAGTGTGGCTTTTCCTCTCTCTTCATCATGTTTCCCTGCTGCTGGAGCACTTACAGTCTGCCTAAGTGTGAATGTTAATGTCTGAATTTTACTAATTTGATCCTATTTGAACAGAGACCTTCCAGCCAGTTCAAAGGAGTCTTCTCCAGCTGGGTTATGCCAGCTCCAACTGACACACTGCTCACGCTGAGTGAAGGTAAGACTATTCCAAACTGTCCCCAGACTACACAAAAAAAAAAGTATTAATGCTTTTTGTCATCAGGGATCCAGACTCTGACTACTCAGAAAAAAAGAGCTATATTTCAGAAAATGCAGGCAGGGTAATGAGTGCTGTAAAACCAGCACTGCTATTGCAGGTAACTGTAGATATTACTTTCTGGATACTACGAATCAGTCAACATGAACACATTTTGCAGATGCGTATTGCAAGAGGAAACAAGGTAGGGCCTGCCCATACTTTTCCATCAAACTGTTGGAAAGCACATACATCATGATGAATGCAGTACACCAAATTTTGTTATTATCACCTCCCCTACCTTAATGATGGCCGCGTGGTTCCAGAAGAGGAGTGCACTGCCACAGGATATAGAGCCCCTGACATATTTACTGCAGCATTTTTCACCAGCAATTTCCGCTGCGATGTGTGCTATTACGTGTTCAGAAAAACTTAGGGAAACTGCAGGATGCAGAACGACAATTACATCTTTCCCAGATGAGGCTACTGCGTTAATGGATCGGCGTCATCCATCACCATAGATCGTAAGTCCTCTGGGGAATGTCACCAGGCCACTCCAATAAATCTGACCAGGAGGTTTCATATTTGGCTATTCAGCTCAGCCTTAGGAAGCAGTTTAGCAACACAACACGCTCTGCAGCATGACTACGGCTGAGCTCTCCCAGTGAGGTGACGCTGTTATATATGGCCATGAAGCTCTGGGTGCAGGAGCTCCTGCACACCAGCATGGAGAGGCACCCTGGGCTGCAGCCTGGCATTAATTCCTCACACGGTCAGTTCTTCAAAGAACTGAATTACGGTATGCTGATTGTAGACTGTGAAGGAAGAAACCTGCCTGCCCAGCTTTGTTTCTTTATCAACAACAACAAAGAAAAGAAAATAAAAAATAAAGAAAAACAAAACTAACAGACAAAAAAACCCCAACCCTGCCAGCAGACCGGTGCAGCTCTGAAGAAAATTTTTTTGCTGTCAATCTTCTTGGTTCTTCAAGCCGCCTCAGTCTACAAGCAGAGCAGACTGTCTGCTGTGAAAATGTAAGGTGATGCTCTATTAGAGAAGAACATACTTCTCGCAGGCCCTTCCTTTGGGAAAGCCAAACAAATAACCCAGAAATAAAACCACCATGGCTGTACCTTGTCCTAGCTTATCCTTGTAATAACAGGAGAATCGGACCTGAAGCTGTCTCCTGACATCTCCTGCACTAATGCAAATACAGGAGCAGTGTAAGAGCAGGCTGAGGGGAAGGTCAGCCCCATCAAAGCCCTTTTGGGAGGCAGCTCTGAGCAAGGGGGTCCGAGGGCACTTTTGTCTCTCCTGCTTTGTGTATATTTTGTTTCAGGCAACGATATATTTTCCTGAGACACCATTCATGTAGCAAAGCATTTCCTCATACAGTACTGGGGGTGGGGATCTGCCACAGCATTGCTGCTCCCAGGTTTAACCGTTTTGAGCCCTCTCTTCCTTTACTTATTAGTTGTCACCACGCTCCCCACCCCATGCCTTCCCCAATGCCACATGTGATCCACATTGTCCTTCTCCCTCACCCTTTGGTACACAACAGGAGGGCATCAACACCAATGCCTGTTTCCACCAGGATAGGGCCACCACCAGACATGTCACCTGAAATGGGGACAGCCTTGGGGTGCCACCCGTGCCTGTCCAACCCTCCTCATCCCCATGTGCCAGCCCTTAGGCTCCTGGTCCTCAGGTTGGTCAACCCTCTTTCACTGTCTCAGTATGGTTACACTGAGTTTGGCCAGAGGAACAGAGATGGAATCTAATGGCTTGAACTACTGCAGCTCTTGCAGCAATGAGTACCTGATAGTAACCAGAAGGAAGTACAACAGAGCTTGCGAGATTAGCAAAACAAGGAGGAATAATAATTTCAGGGAGTAAAAACTGTATATAGTCTGCATAAGTCGTGAGAAATGGCACATGCTCGTCTTGCCTCAGGCAAATCCATATGTTGACAGACAAGCTCAGCTATAAAAATGATACCCTTTCTTGCAGATAGAAACAGCAAGAGCACCCAAGAAGTACAAAATATTCAGTATTTTCTTGGCGGGGTGTCAGAGAAAACATCAGTGTTCATTTAAGAGCTTGCTGTTGGCAAAAATGGAGGGTGGATGCCTCCAGCTTTTGCCTCCTGCGCAAGCTCTCCACCTTCCCACCAGTGGAGCAGTCAGCAATGAGGTGTCCACACTTGCCCCCTCCTCAGGGTGCTAAGCCACTGCTGGCCAGAGGGGCTGCAGCACTTTTTGGCTTCTTCTGTGTGCAAATTGTGCGAGCTCCATGCCATTCTGAAAAACTCCACAGCACCAGCTGGGTTGTCCTGGTCAGGCCAGGGACAGGTGCTCTGCGAGGTGCCAGAGCAGTGCATGCCAGGCCACTGGGCTCCTTGGGTACCGTTGCTATTGAGTCTTTGTCGAGGATCACAGCTGAGGGAAATCAGAGGGGTCTGCAATAGGAAAGGCACAGCAGGAACAAGCTGCACAGCAATAGGGATTGCAAAAGAAGCCCTGAGAGCTAAGTTGGCAACCAAGAAAACCTCTGGTTTTACCACATGTTGATGGATGTACTCATGTGCCAAACTGTTGGCCAAGCTGGGTAAACATCTGAACAGCACAAACCAAACCAGAAGAGACAGCTGTACCCTGTCTCCCCTAACAGGGAACCCACAACTTAACATTCCCCCAAAAGGTGTCATGACCCATAGTTTGAGAAGCTAAGCAGACAGCTGCTGGCCACGTCTGCACCAGGAAGGGTGGCCACCACGGCAGGCGTGAGTGACCACAAACCAGGAGCTAAGCTCTCTGCCAAGGTGGGCTCCACACAGAGAGGGCGCTGGAGCCACCCAAAACTCAGCATCTTAAATTTCTGCAATGGGAAACACAGAATCATAGAATTGCCTAGGTTGGTAGGGACCTTTAAGATCATCAAGTCCAACCATCAAACTAACACTGACTAAAACACCACTAAACCATGTCTCTAAGCACCACGTCTACCAGTCTTTTAAATACCACCACTTCCAGTGTTTTATCATCTTTTGGTGAAGAAATTTTTCTGAATAAGGAAGGAAGGATGGTCTGAAATGACCAACCTGCATTTCCTTAGCTGCCTTGTACAACTAACAGGGCCATCTCCACGAGGCGTATTTCCCAGAAAACACTTCATGCAGGTTAACTCCAGTAATCTCAAGGGATGGTAGACAGCTGCTGGCTGCAGTGCTTGCCTCTCTTCGGGCAAGGGTCTTTGGCCCCTGCTGGCTAAGACAGTGCTGGCCCCCATGGCTTCATGGAGTACATGGCCACGGGGTGCAGTCCCCTAGCACGCATCCATCTTCCCACCCCCAGATGTCCTCCATGTCCAGTGTAAAGGCTCCCACAACACACTGTGAAAGCATGAAAAATCAATAGGCTCCATTGACTTTTTGTCTGACATTAGCAATTTTATAGCTTAATGCTAACCAGTGTAAGTAGGAGAACATGCTGCTACCAAAAATTAATTAAAGGCTGGGGGGGGCTGCTTGAGGGGGTGGGGGATGGATCTCCATTTCCAAAGATCCCAAAGTCATCCAGTACGATGAACACCTGGTAAACACCCTACCCTGTCCTTAGAGTGATTAAGGACGATTTGGTCCCAGCTCTGGGACAAAGCTTTCCCCGGGACCCAGCCTCAGTGCAGGCTGGCAGAGGCCGAGGGGCTGGAAGAAGGGAATGGGGCACTGGAGGCCAGCTGTTTGGATCTAGTTGTCTAAACAGGCACTGAGGGATTAAGTCCCTTCGCATCCTCAGTGCTAATTAAAGGTTGTTTATTGTCTGATTGTTCCCAATAGCGTCTATTTCTTCTTTGTGTAAACACAGCTGACATCCAAAAAAAAAAAGCCAACAACCAAAAACTCCACAAACCCCAAAAGGAGCGTTAAGGCCCAGGCTGGGGCGAGTGATGGGGTGCGATGGATGCCCCACAACCCCACAACACCAGTGCCGGGCTCACCCCGGCCGGCAGTCGCAGGCTGCTCAATGCCAGGCCAAATGCTGATTCCAGCCGTTTCTTCCTTGCTGGTCGTGGCTTGGGCAATAGTTCCCAGGAAGAGAAGGTCTGGCTGAAGCATTCGCTCTCAGAGCAGCAGCCGCCATGTGTAACCAGAGCTTAACAAGGCAGCTGGAGGGAGGATGCTATGACAGCAGAGTGTCCGGAGCATTGCTTGTACACACAAAATATGCATCTAGAAGAACAGGTGGCATCCCCTCAACCACAGTTTTTGGGGCCCTAGAAAGGGTTTGCCTAAAAGCAGTCACACAAGGCCCTTCGGCAATGTCTACGTCCTTGATACAGTTGGTGGAGAATAGAATTATAGAATAGAATCACAGAATCATCTAGGTTGGAAGGGACCTTCAAATTCATCTAGTCCAACCATCTACCTAGCCCTGATAAAAAACTATCACTAAACTGTGTCACTAAGCAGTATGTCAATCTGTCTTCTGAACACCTCCAGGCATAGTGCCTCCACCACTTCCCTGGGCAGCCCATTCCAATGCTTGATAACCCTTTCAGTGTAAACAATTTTCCTAATATCCAACCTAAACCCCCCCAGCACAATTTGAGGCCCTTTCCTCTAGTCCTGTTGCCTGTGACTTAGGAGAAGAGACCGACCTCCCGAGAAGGACAGGCGTCTCCTCCACACCTTGGCTTTAGGTGGGCCATGAGCACCAAGTGGGTTTGGTTGGGTCTAGAGGCCAGCCTTCACATTAAAAAGCCTCCAAAGCTGCCAACTCAGGTGCCCGGGAGAACAGAAATGTGACTTCCTGCTGGTCGCCTATATGCTTTGACTCTGTGTGGCTGTGTTATGATCTATTCACAAATACACAGTTACCTCTCTTATTCAAAAGGCCTTGTTATATTGCAAAAGGACAGACGCAAAAGGAAAAAGTACCTTTTTTACAGGCCTCCCTGTAACTTTCAAGCATCTGACTCTGAACTAAGTATCACCTTTTTCATGCAGATCTGTGTGTGTAATCTAAAAATATGAAATTGGTCTCTCAATCTGCTTTTAATGATGTGATGCAATGTGCTACTCTTCTAAAGGTACAGAGTTATTTTGGTCTTTCTCTTGCTGCATTTTACAAAGGTAACACACTGGAGATTCAGTAGTTGCATTTTTAAATGTGTTTATCTGGGTCACTGCTACTTACAGCGTAAGAAGATTTAGTGAAGCCAGTTTAGCATCAGTCTGGAGTAAAGGAAAAATTCTTTAATTAAAACCAAAAGAATTATACTGTTTGGTGGGTAAAAACTTCAACATTATCAAATTAAAGTCTTTGGACTGATTCAAGAAGAAACTTGACCTCTGAGCAATTTCATTCAAAAGGGACTTGGGGTTTGGGCAGCTTTTTTTTGCTCAGCACATATTATTTCATGTACTTGACAATTTCAGGTACACAAAAGAGAAATGAGAGCACTACAACATCAGGATGACATTTTAAATGGTATGATGCAAAATCACGAACAAGAGAAGACCGTGATTCCTGATGATGGTGGTCCACCTGCTGCACATGGAATGTGTGTGCCTGCTTGCCCAGAGAAGCTGCACATTATTGCCGTGTAGTGGCCACCATGTAAGATTGGGGACAAGGCAACCTGTTTTGATGGCACTGCTCCGAGATCCTTCCACTAAGACCCAAATAATCTGCAGACAGAAGAAAGCAGGGTGGACATTCAGAAGCCAGGAGAGGCACCTAACAGTATCTGTGCATTTCCAATGGCAACCAAGTTTGGTTTTCCACTGTCTTGTAAAATGCCAGAAGAAAGGATGATGATGTTCAGGAAAGGCAATGATGTCACAAGCAGGAAATGATATGGGAGGCTGAATGGACACCCTGAGACAAAAATCTGAGAGTGCCCATGTGACATGAGAATGACATCCCTCAGCATCATGCTGTCCGTTGGGTGACAGGGAAGTGACTCAGAAGATGAGCACACTTCAAAGGTTCGTGGAATACCGGTTTATTTTAGCTGAAGCCCATCTGTGGTGAAGCAGGGAGGACTGCAAGCAGAAAGCATCCGCTCTGCATCCTGTGGCTACTGACGGAGCGATTCATCCCCCCAGGAACAAAAGCCTTCCTCCACTTTTCCCTTTCTTCTGGTCGAGAACGGAGGAGGGCAGGCAGGGAAATAGCTGTCATTGCTGCTGCTGAACTGCAGCCAAGCCAGCGGAGGCCTGACACCGCAGAGGAGCGGGATGAGATGCTCAGCACCCACCCCAACGTGCCCCACGATCTCTACGACAGAAAGCTCAACAACTGTCTGTCCATCAGTAGGGTATCAGTGTGACAGAAACATTAGGTTATGGAGACCGTGATCCGCAGTTAATTATTCCCCAGATCCAAACAGCAGCAACACAGGGAGGAAAAGGACAAGAGTCCTTTTGGTAGTTGGTAGTTTGATCCTGTTATTGATTGGATGCTAACAGAGGGAAATAACTAACTATAAAATATTTCCTTCAGAAGCAGGGAGGAACGATGATGAATTTTTGTCAGATTATTGGGGGCAAGAAAAGGACAGTCATAAATTCTCAAAGCCCCAAAGTTTTTACTTACTTTTTCCAAATATGGCAAATATTCCATTTTTTGTGGGGTTGCTTTTTGGTTGTATTTTTTTTCAGTTCCCTCAACCTATTGCTTGCTGACAGACAGTACAACAGCACATCACTGGATATGGTGATTTACAGCTTCGGTCCTTGGGGCTCCTGCTTGATTGGAAGAGGGCTGCTCCTGGCACTCCCAACCCCTTCTGCAGCAGAAGTTGTCTCACAAACAGCAGGGTCAGCTACGGATCAAGACCCCAAAGAAGTAAAAGGCTCACTATCTGGCCCCTTAGTTAGAGATGACTTATTCTATCACACGGTTTTCAGAGATTTATCACTTCCTTTACCTTCCTCTATACGCACAGTGAAGGAAATCTGTTTTAAACGTGTGACAGGCACGGTTTCCATCAGAAAGTAAATTTTGAGGATAAATAAAGAAAAAAGGAGCTATTTTTAAGCCAGAGATGATCACCATGCTGATGAGTGAGCACGGGTGTCTGAACGCAAGTGTTGTTCTGCATATTTAAAAGATCAGCTTGCCACGTCATTTTTCAGATGATCTGAGATCCCTAGAACCCCTTTCTTTAAAAATTGGGTTATAAGAAGTATCTGAATGTTGGCTTAGGGTTTGTGCACATAGGCATGACTGCTTTCTCCTCAAATGCCTCTGAAGCCTGCCACTGGTCCTTATGGGCAAATGCATTTAGCCCTAGTATCTGGTCCTGCAGGCTGTGAAGCTCTGCATTCAACTTGGTGGGATTTTGGTGCAGCAGCTTCAGAGAGCTGTATTGGATCAATGCCAGTAACACTTTGCAAGCAGCTTGGACACCAGTCCTGTGGAGACCAGGACCATTCCCCTCAAAAAAACAAGCAAGGGGCAAAAAGAGAGAGAAGGAGGGTAGGATGCAGAACTCCTGACATCTGTATTGCAGAACTGCAAGGACCTCTCAGTTGTCTCCAGATCAAAGGACCACTGATAGCAGTCACCAAACGCCTTCTAGCAGAACACCAGCATTCATCTTATCCTTTGCACGTCCTCCCAAGAGAGGCCACTATGTTGACATGCTTTGTGATTTATTCCCAGGAGTAGCTGCAATGGAAGGAAGTGGTAGCACATGGAGAGCTGGCACTGGCAGAGAGATTGGGGGATCTAGTTCTGGGGACACACATGGTGCTGCTGTGAAAAGTGAAGATGGTGCTGGGTACAATATACAGAGAGCTTTTGGCATTTTAAAAAAAAAAAGACGGGGGGGGGAAAAAAAAGCATGGCTACTGTTGGGAGAACGAAGAGGGGAATGACAGAGAAAAACCTAGAGCTGCTGACACAAGGGATAAGATGAACAAAGCTGCAGAGAACACCTGAAGTAGAGGGAGTGGAAAACTAAGTTTGTCAGGGAAGATTCAGAAAACAGTACCAATGAAGAACTGCTGTCCAGTGCCCTTAGCTTGCAAAAATAAGACTCATTGAGGGATGTCTACTGTCTTTCTAAGATAGTTGCCAAAGATGGATGAAAAATTCCTCTGGTCATAAGTACAATGTACAAGTGTGGGAAGTAATCTATTTCCATAAGTTTGAAAGCTGGAGAAGAATTGTGGTGTCTTGATCATATTCCAGAAAGCCAGGACATGACAACAGGTTTCTTTGGGCAAACCCATGCTCTCTTTTGCAGATCTCTGTGGGCTCCCCACTGTCTGAGTGGGAAGATCTGATCTGGTTTGAAGGCTTTTTGTCTTCTAGAAAGAAAGAATATTACACTGAAGTCATTCTGAAGCAATAGCATATCTTGGGATGACTGAAAAACAACTTTAAATGCAATTGTCATTTACTAAGCCATTAAGAAATTTCTTATCATTGCCTTGAAGGCACAAATTCCTGTGGCCTCCTTAGACCCACTTTGCACTTCGAATTCTAAAATCAGCACAATGGCAAAGATGATTAGAAAATGTGTGTTATGCTGCAGCCAGCTAAAAACTAATGAGAAGGTCACAAGCTTTACAACAAAAGGTTACCACAATTTAACAGACAGCCTCCAATCTGACAAATAAAATAACTAAAGTAAATAAAATGGAGTCTGAAAAACAAACGAAGTATATTCCCATGTCAAAATGTAAAAGAACCTCAATTTCATTACTTTGATTTAATAAAATTCTTTGGATAGTGTTGCTTGCTCAGTACAACCATAGAAATTGGAATGGCAAATACTGTACTGTGATTTATGGATTGAAAGGTTGTCTGATTTCATTATGCTGGTAAATACAACAGTGCAGACACCTTCTCTTGGAAAGCTATTTCTAAACTGCTACATCAATATTCAGATAATCAAAATTGATATTTACCTTCTACAGGAATAGCATGTGTGTGTATGTCCATGTGTGCACGCACATTTACATTCTCAATATTTCTCCATCTTTCAGGTTGCAGGAATACATGCTACAGGGACTGCTGCTTTATACCAAACCAAGACCTACGCAGCTGCAAGGTGCCTAGCCTTTCACACAGGATGTTTCTGCTAATTGTATCCTACTCTCTCACTAAAATAAATTCAAGCAGAAGTACCAAGAGGCTCAGTTCAACTATTTGTTATTCCAGATCTATAAAGGCGTAACTTCACCTTCAGTTTACAATGACATAATTGATGGATAAATCACTGAAGCCCTAAGACATGCAGTCCAACACTTATGTTAACTCTATTTATATTTTTCAGTCAGAGTAGAGCACAGTAAATCATTTTCCAACTCAACATCACTTTTCACTCATGGTTTTACCACCCAAGTACAAAGCATCATTTTAAGGCAGCCTTCAGAGCCTGCATGCCGCTACCTACAGCATCTGTGGGGCAGGAGACCGACAAGGAAGCAAAGGATGTGAGATGGCACCAGTGAAGGAGAGAGAGGCAGAAGTGAGGAGAGAGGGAAAAGGATGTCCTCCTGCAAGGTGGAGCCTGGGGTCCCTGCCAATTTCCTTTGCACACCTTGTACCATGCATCCCTTCTCCTCCCTGTCCCCCAAAATCCTGCCTTTAAAGGGACCTTTAAAGATCATGTAGTCCAACACCTCTGCAATGAGCAGGGACATCTTCAAGTAGATCAGGCGTCTCAAAGCCCTGACCTTGAATGTTTCCAGGGATGGGGCACCTCTCTGGGCAACCTGTGCTAGTGTTTCACCACGGTCACTGTAAAACATTTCTTCCTTATACCTTGTCTAAATCTACCCTCTTTTAGTTTAAAGTCGTTACCCCCTGTCCTGTCACAATGGGACCTGCTAAAATGTTTGTCCCCATCCTTCCTGTAGGCCCCCTTTAAGCAATAAAAGGCCACAATAAGGTCTCCCTGGAGCCTTCTCTTCTCCAGGCTGAACATCCCCTACTCTCTCAGCCTGTCCTCATAGCACAGATGCTCCATCAGCCGTTCTCTGAACTCACTCCAACAGATCCGTGTCTTTCCCGTGCTGAGGGCTCCAGAGCTGGAGGCAGGGACTCCAGGTAGGGTCCCACCAGAGCGGAGTAGAGGGGCAGAACTGACCCTTGACTGCCGCACTTCTTTTAGCAGTGAGGTTAGACTTCAGGATGGCCACCTTAGGAGGCCAAGGGAGCCAAGGTCACACAGCAGGCGTTCCACATGCTCTGCAGCGCCAGGGATGCTGCAAGCAATGAGGAGACCCCTCCAGCACGCTGTCTCCACCAACGCTGTCAGGCACTGCAGCCCAGGTGGCCAACAGGACTCCAGGGCACAGAGTCAGCATCGGGCTGGCCTGCAAGCCATGCCTCTGCGTGTCCTCCACAGCCAGCTTGTACAATCCATGTCCCCCAGCCCTTGTGGCAGCTCCCCCCCCCCTCCTCCAGGGGGACACCCAAAAAGGGTCGGGAGTGGATTACGGAGACGGCAACAGAAGCTCCAAGGACACGCACTCATCCTCTGCAGCAGGTGGAAGAGCGAGGGCACGTCTAGCCATGATAAATAAACCAGGCCACATCCCCATTTCTGCACAACGCCGCAGGAGCCCACAGGGTGATCCTTTGCCTTGTCCCCCTCGATCATTGTCACCAGGAACAACAACTGGCTCTTATCAGCAGAGACATTTCTGGGAAGGAGTGACTTCAGGACACAGTGTCCTTCCCCAGTCCTTTGAACCCCCGAGACAATTTACAATGCTGTCACTCGTACATACTCCCGCCTCATCTGCACGGTTCTTGCCTCTAAACTTAGCATTTTGATTTCTAAATAAATGTCCTTTAGAGCTCTTCAGAGACCTTGGTGATAAGCCCTTTTATTGATATTCCAGTTCACTTGTTCAAAATATTTGCAGATTATAGGATAAATAGTGTTTGCTTTTATCCCTTCTTTGAGAGATAACAGTTCTGTAAGTTACGTTACCCAGATGAAAATTTATTGGGTAGCATCGGGTAAAGCAGATCCTTTCCAAAATTAGCCTTTGACCCAGTTACTCTTCCATAAACAAACAATGATTTAAAAAATCCTCAGTGGATAAGGAATGTTTGCAGTCCCAGCATTAACTTGTACGGATGTTAAAAGGTGTAGGGATAACAAAGCTACATCACCCATATTTTACAGCATAAAGATCGGGGATGAAGAACTACAGAAAGCTTCCCTAATGAAATGTCAAAGCCAACTAGCTTCATTCCAGCTAATCCACAAATCTTGATGACAGTGCAGATTATCCATCTTGCTAAACTGGCAAGCGCCCAAGGAAGCTCATCTCCCAGGGATTACACCCCGTTTAGGTTTGCCTGCCTCTGAATTATCTGGAAGAACCCTGGAGGAAACAAGTTTCAGCTCATCCATTTCCTTCTCAGGGCTTTCAGTACACTACCCAGTCTTAAAGCATCAAGCAACAACAGCACATGTACACACACAGAGAGACAGAGCCCCAAATATTGACTTTACTGTGCAATAGGCCAGTCACCCGCAGATACCAGGCGGAAAGCAGCTGACAGATGCTGCAACATAAACCTCCTAAGAACCTTCAGGTTTGGCGAAGAAATCCTCTGTTCTCCATCTATGCTGCCCTGACACTTGGATCTGAAACGTGCCCGAAATGAGAGATTATTTTTTTCTCACACTGGTTATCTATATATATATCCTTTTTATAAGTCTCTGTTGTGCAGCTCCTGAATGTCAGGCCCAGCAAATCAAAACATTTTATTGTAATTTCATATTGTTTACTTTTGCGAGGCAGGATCTTGGCAGAGATGAGCGTTTCCTCCAGGGACGAGGAGGATGGGGGTGGGAGGAGGGGGAAGGACAGAGGGATGGAAGGAAGCATTTTAATGTAGACTTCCTCATTGTCTGATTTAATAGGGACCCTGGCTGAAATACAAAGGAAGAGGTAGCTAAAAAGACTTTTGGCTAAAAATTAGAGACGTGGAGGAATGGGCGTAGTCCAGAGGGCCATGGCCAAGAAGGATAGCCTCCTCTCTTCTATTCCCACCATGCTCCCATGCACCTCCACAGAGCCAGTCTGTGTGTCCCTCCCAACCTAGGGATGCTCTTGGATCCTTCTCCTCCCTCTCCAGTGCTATGGGCAGGTGTGGCCCTCTGAAGAAGACAGCACTACCAGAGCATTTCTTTCCCCATCAGGACCCTTTAACTCTCCCAGTAAGGAGAAGGGGTGGCTCCTCACACCCTACCAACCAGGGACACCAGAAAGCTCCAGTGATCCCACCACAGGCATCTATTTTAAACTGCACGTTTCCAGGGAGATTTGACTCCCAACGTTTAAATGTTTGGGCGAGCAACATTTAAGCTGATGAGGTCATTTAAAAGCTCTAGGTTGGGGAATAAGGCATTCGGAATTTTTAACACGCCACATTCACATCCCCCACAAGTACGGGGTTTCACTTTGCACGGGAGGCGCCCTCCAGCCCCAGCCACGGTCCCCCGAGCAGCCTGCAGGGGCCAGAGAATGCCAGGAGAGCAGCACGGCTGAAAGGGATTTTATTGACTTCTTTTTGTCCCCAACTGTCTGCGCCAAGGGCTGAGACACTCTCACTGTCATCTTTAAGCCCAGCTTCCTCGGGCTGCTTTGCACGAGACAAAGACCCAGGACCAGACACGTGGAAGGAGCCTTGAAGCCATGACTTTCCCCGTCTGCGGGACTGCCGGCGGTGGCAGGCAGACGGGCAGAAGCAGGCGACAGCCCCCCTGCTCCCGCGCTGCCCGGCAAACCCCGGCAGAGCCCAGCTGCCTGCCCTCCGACGGGCATAACAAATCTCCCTGTCCTTCGGCATCCTCTCTCTCTCTCTCCTTCCCGAGCTTTGTTTGGGTAGAGAAAGTGGCTCACAAAGACCTTTGCACAAACTCCCCCCAAAAGCAACCGCCTTACTACGTAAAATGATTCACTGGTGTTTAAAAATCCCACAAACAGGAGCCCTCGCCGACTTTATGACCGACTTCCCACGAAGGCACCAAGGCCGGCAATCGCTAATGCTCCGTCTGGCATCGACTCCCTGCGAGTATCTCCCAGCAATAACAACTGATAGTAGAGCTCGGAGCCTACACATCATCCCCCTGTTTGTACATAAATTCCCTTTAAAAGGATTTCGGCATCCTCACGCTGCTTCTTCCCAAGCGTTCAGGCTCTTAAAGCCAAGTCAGCCAGACAGAATGGTGCCACGCAACTACAAACAACACAGGACAATTTTTTATTACAAATACACGGCACTATTATTTCGAAAAGCACTGACAGTAATATGCAGCATGTAAAAATACACACTCATCATAAAGAGGTTAGATACTAATTCCTGCAGCTTAATTTTTTCTTAAGGGCACCAGCCCATTTTTCAATTAAGGCAGGATAATATTATTAATCATAAAAAATTGCTGATGTGTAAAATTGTTTCCTTTCTAGCTAGCATTGGCTGAGAAATGTCAGACATGCTGCCTCTGAATTAGTCTAACTTCACGGCAGTGCAGAAGCTGTTTCATCCTTTTTGGCAAGGATTCGTGCCACTCGCAGCCTCGGCCGTGGGGAAAGGTGCAGCTCCCTGGGGAGCACGTGGAGGCAGACCTGGCTCCTGCAGGCTGGTGCAAGGACCCTATGGATATAGAGTCTCATGGTTCTTGCTCTTCCATTTGCCATGGGGCATAACAGACAGCATCACTTAGCAGCCCCGTGCCAGGAATGTGTTTTAATGGTCTCTGTTACCTGAGCATTTCCGGGGCACCGTGTTTCAGCACCCTCTGAAGAGAGAGATGGTGTTTCTGTCCCCTCCCTCAATTTTTAGTGCTAAATTGGGCACTATGGGACTCTCTGGTGAGCAAGCAGAGCTTGCTCTTTAATGTTTTTTCCTCTTTCTCTGCTGCTAAATGGGTTTGCCTAATTCCTTTCAAAATAACTGGGCACCTTGCCTTCAGACTGTGCCACCAAAAGCAGTATGAAGGAAAGAGAAGAATTTAAAAAACAACCCAAAGCCTATAAAATAGTACATTAGGAATAACCAAACTTCTTCTTGCCCTGTAGCAATCAAGGGAGACACCTGGACTCTGGCTTGGCAGGCCCTGAGATGATACTACAGAGGCCCAGGCTCACGAGCATCCTCCAGAAGGAGGGGAGCTCCCTGCCATGGTATTCCTTGGTACCCGGCTCCTCACCCTGGGAACCTGGTGGATTACTCCTGGCATGAGTGCCCAGGTCTACCCTAGGCTAGATGCATCCACCCTTTGGTCAGACAGGAGAGGACCGGTGTGTGCCCTGGTCTTACTCCTACAGGCAGCTGGCCGTGCCCTCCAGGAGCCCTCCACAAGACACAGGCAGAAGCATCCCAAGCAAGGCACGGCGCTGCCTGAGGCCTCTCAGCAATGGGGCTGTGAGGTAACCCTCCAGCAGGTCTGCTGGGAATGATGGAGCTGGAGGGAGGCAGCCTGGCTCCTGGCTCTGCAAGTGGCACAGATCCAGACAAAACGCCTTGTCTCCAGCCATGTGTCCAACCCTCTTCCCATCTATGGGCACTCTCCCTCCCACACATCACTAAGTCATATATCCCCTGACTTCTGTTGAGATTTCGCACTCCCCCGCTTACGGGACCTCCCACGAGCCGCTCATGGCAGTTATCTCCTCTGCAGCTCAACCTTTGCCCACTGCCTGGAAAACTTTCAGTGTCACTCCCAACAGTGTGCCCCCGCCGTTCATCTCCTCCCTCCCTGATCTCATTTCTCCTCCTGATCTGGAAACCGCATCCTCCTATTTTTTTCCCATAGTGATCAATCTCCTCCCAGCTGAGGAATCCTCCTATTTTCCCGCAACCAATCAACTCCTTAACACAACTCACAGCTATCGGTAGCCTTGCACCATTAGTTTTCTGACATCACCAAATCCTTTCTTATCTGAAGTTGGTTTTATTTATAAATTCATATGTATTGAAAAGCCATCTTCCACCATCTTGTTCACTGCTGAACCAAAGTGAAAACATAGAGAGAAAAGGTTGGAGGTTTGGACCACCTTGGGGGATGCCCCACCTCACGGTGGTTGCCTCCTGGCAAATACTACCAAGTGCAAGCACTTCACTCGAAGTCTGCAGAGGCAAATCAAATAAATAGAAATTGCGAGTTTCAGCCAAAAAAATCTTTTCTGACGAGAGTCTCTCCTATTCATATGACTCATCTCATTAAGATCAGTGAGAAGTGGAAAAAGCCGCAGGTCGGAGTTTGCGTGTGTCTCCCGGCTGAGACGCTCAGCTGTATTTTTCCTTGTGAAAAGGAAAACTAACCCTGCGCCACCAAAGCAATAAACGTAGTGGGATTACTGGTCAGCAACATGCCAGATACCACTTCCAACTGTGCTACAGTTAGTAACCACTCATTGGCAGTAATTGTTACAAACAACCGCATTACTAGAGAGAGATTTTCATATTATGTATACACACACACACACATATATATATATAAAAAGATAGCACTTTGTACAAATCCAAAGTATGTGAGGTTAAAGCTAATGGGCTAGCTTTGTTGAGCATCTCAAAAATCAAATTAACTGCAATCAAATTCATGGCACAACTCAGGGCTCATTTCATTACTATCAGAAAATTCAATCTCTGAAATCTTACAATATTAAGCTAAAGCAATGATCTTTCTGTTAAAGTTCTTTTTTTTTTTCATTTTAAGGTGAGAAAAAGCTGGTGGGCCCGTGGTAGAATGTGGGGGTGGGGATTCCCGATGGATACTACTGAAAGCTTGGCAAACATTCAATCAATTGCTCTTATATAAGGGAAGGAGAAAAAAAAGCATCCCTCCAAACACATTCTAAAATACATTTTGCAGTATCAATTCTACCTCTTGCATCTATTTCTACATCATGCCTTTTCTTGCAAAGATTAACTGTATACCCACACGCACATATATATATGCATACACATATTTAAATTCAAAACACAAATCCATTAGGGAGCTACTTAAATCTGCTCATTGCTGCAATAACTAATCACCTTATCTCTGTGCTGTACTGTACGCGGGAGAGTCAGAAGTTCATTACGTTAAAAGCTGTCATTTTCCCTTTTTTTAACGAAGCTGCCTTTTCGGTTTATTTTACAATAGGCACTCTTTAACCTTACTGCAAGACCTAGATGTAGAATACTCACTGCAATTTCAGCCTCCTTTTCTATCCCTCCTCTTCAAGGATCCCAGCCAGGTTTCTCTGCGGGAGTCAAGAGTGGTTTTAATAAGGCAGATGAGGCAGGGCTTCTCCACCGCTTTAGATAGAGGTGAGGTGGTCAGCTCTTTATTGACTTTCTGCAGTACTGCAGCTACGGACCGTACACAGACAATCTTGCTTTATGAGCACGCACCAGGCAGGAAATGGGCCTGGAAATTTCCAGCCGGCGGTGTTTGATGCACTGTTTGAAAAGCTGCACGATGTGCATATAAAGGAAACGAAGGAGAGCCTTTTGTTGTTGTTGTTGTTTTTGCTGCTGCTAACCCAAGAGGCTGCAGTCGCTACACCTACCTAGGAATGCCTGCTCAGGAGCCATTTTAAGAATGAACATGTCTCAGCAAAAGGAAGAAAAACAACGTTTGTGCACGTGAGAGAGTGCTGCGTATCAAAGATCCTTTTATAAACGCTTGGAGAAAAAAAAAAAAAAAATCACATGGGAGGTAACTAGCCGCTAAATGATTTTACTGTCCCTTTCTTATGTAAGCAGCCACAGCACATATACACTGTATACAGTGCACAGCTGCACTATATACACACATCCTCACAAGGGGATGTGGAAAAAAGGAAGCAATCACAGGCTGGTATCATGTACTATTAAGGTTTTATTGATACCAGCACGGAGCAACTGCGTCACTAATTAACGGATGCTCACAAGCTACACGCATCCTTCCAATCAAGTGGCAATAAAATCAGGTAGGCTTCTTCACTCTCCTCACACATACATTAATTCAGCGATTGACGCTCATCCCATTTTTTGGGGGGGTATTCTGCACTCCCTCCCCTCCTCGAGCCACACCTACACCAGCAAGGCATATTGGAGCTTCTCATTAAGGTGGAGGGAGCCCCTCCAAGCCAGGTTTGTAACAGCAAACAGGGGTCCAACAGGAGGTTTTGAACCCCTTGCCCCCTCCCCGAGATGCCTCCACATCCGCAGCCATGAAAATAACTTTGCAAATCAGACTCGACATCTCTCTCTGCCTCTTCTAACACCCTCCTGCCCAGCGGATCAAAGAGGGCGGGAAGGCTCAAACGCCTTGGTGATGGCGGCCCTACAAAAGCTAGAGCAGCCTTCTAGCTATTAGGAAAAAGGCACACTCACGTACTCACACCTGGGAAGCACCGACTGCACTGGGGATGCAAACTGCAGCTCAGCATCAGCTGCAGAAGTGCTCCCCTCAGGAACCGGCCAAGGAAGCCAGGTCCCACCTCCAGCTGAAGCACCGCATCTGAGTATCCACAGCTGCAGGGTATTTATCATGATTTCACATCCTCCTGCTGTATTTTAAAGCTCTTGGGGACTCTAAAAATGAAGCTATACACACACACAGCGGTTCAAAAAATCTTAACAGCTGTAGTGTCACTATCAGAGCATATGCCCGTATTGTACATAAGATCTAACTATATGCTTAAATTCTGCCAACTGCAGTAGGACATAAGGATTTGCTTAACTTTCATTACGAGCTTAAGTATCTTTTATCAATAGATAGGCTCTCCTGCACAAGAACTTTAACTTATACTAGCCATTTGTTTTATAGTTACTGGATAATACATCTTGCTTTTCCAAACACAACACTGGGCTTCTTCCACTGCAGGGGATTATTTGTTGCACATAAATGGAAGAGCAGGTAGAAACTGGGGCAAGCTGGAATTTTAGCTAGCCACCTGAAAATGCCACAGGGAGAATGATGGGCAGATGATATTGCTGCACACTGCAGTATCATCTGAGTGCTCCCAATTTTTTGCCCACTAGATAAGCATTGGTAGACAGCTGTAACACAGTCTTTAAAGGAAGGTGAGGTATGTTTTTGCACAGAATCCACAGCACAGAACCTTTTCATACTGTGTTCTGCATTTTATATTTCAAACGCAGCTACAGGGAACAGGGATCCTGTGAAATAACAGATGTTAGACTCTCACCACACATACACTGCTTTAATTCAGGTGAGTTTGCTGAATTAGGAAGCTAAATACAAGATAAATGTCCACCTTCTCTCCTGAACGCCTATCTTGAGTGGACCTGGTTTTGCTGATGTTTGGTTGATCTGTGTCTCCTCCCAGTTCCCCAAAGTGTGTTCTTACAGCAGCTTGCCTTGATTTTCCAAATCAGATGCTGCTTACTTCATGAATCTCATGAATTTTCTTTGCTGATAGGAATTAGCAACGGCTTCAATTTAACCTTCTGACTTGGCAGAAGCTGGAGACTGGCCTGAACCTGCTGCCCATTTGCACTCTGAGTCTTCAGCCAGTAGGCAAGAGATGCTCAGGCCTTCTGGAGAGTCATATGCCATACACTGATTTCATCAAAATTACATGCAATTTTCACTCTTTAAAGTACAACTTAAACAGTCAAACAACTAATGATTTCTTTAATTCTTCGGGTCTTTTTTGTGCACGTGTTTAAATACTCTAAGAGAATAAACAGGCTGGCATTGTCTTTTGGTCTTCTGCTGGTGGCAAAGCAGATTATTCCTATCATATTCTGCAGGGGTGCTGTCAAATGCTGTTCCAGGCTATGGGCCAAAACCTATCCCCAGTCCATGTGCTCAGCTCCCACTGGCATCAATGATATCTCCACCATGGACTGACAGTAGTAAATGGGCAGAGATGTGCTGGCTGCTCAAATAGCACGATCTATGTGCTGAATAATTCATTTTAAACTGTTGCACAGATGTCAAAATGTTATTGCTGATTTCTCGCCAGCAGAATGGGCGGTTCTTCTCCCGATACGAAGTGTGTCACTGCCTGTAGTGCCAGAGAAGATCTGGGGGATGTCTCAGCAAGACAGTAAAGCCCATACATGGCATGCCTGCGAATGTACAATTAAAATACTCGTTATAGGCCACCTTTCATTCTCCTTATTAGGATTCTCCTGTGGACACACTCAGCCTTTGCCTCCAAAAAATTTCAGAAAAGCAGGTTAAAACATTCCACAGCTACTTAGGCTTGAGTGTGTGGTCTCCAACAGTCACTTTGGATTTTCTGTCGTTTCACAGAAAACCTCTAAGTATAAATGACTTAATCCAAACAGCCATGTTTGTGTAACAAAATAAAACCCAACAAACAAAAAACCCCACCCACCTCTGTAAATGACAATAGGTGGATCTGTTCTACCGTCAGCCTGCCCACAGCAAGAGCCCCGCTGTAGAAGTCAAAGATCTCCTCCCCTCCAAAAGAAAGCAAAAGAAAAGTTTTTCCTGTGTTTCCCCTTTCACTGAACCCCGAGCAGCCAATCTTTTCACCTGGGCTTGGCACCGAGGTTGCCCAGGAGATGGGTTACCCACCCATGGAGCCACCCCATCGAACCCATGGACTTCAGCTGCTGATGGCCAGCAGCCATCTCCAGGAGTGAGGTGGGACTCCCCTCTGCACCACTTACCAGAGGTGGCCAAGTGTGATGGGAGAGACAGAAGAAAAATGGGAAAGATGCAAGAAAGCCAGAGGTTTAGAACTGAGATCAGAGACTAGTAATCTCTGACACAACCCAAGAGAGTGAACGCAGCCCAGGGATGTGTCAGCTAAAAACTGCTTTTTTCCATAATCATAGATGGGCTTTTCTCATGTCAGATGGTCAGTGTGGAAACAGGTTTAATGAGGTCTAATTTGTTTTAAATCCATAGGTTTCTTTTTAATAATTAACAGTCCCCATCACTCAGCAAAGCCATTCCTTACCCCTGACTACTTGCTATTAGGAATGAATTTACTGTGAAATACTGCTAAAAGGTGGAAAGCAAGTGACATAATTCAAGTTTTAATTAAAAAATATATATATCACACAAAGCAAGAGCTACAGAAGGAATCATAACCGAATAAGCAAAAAAACCTCCTCGCTCCCACCCGATTCCTACTCTCCCCGCTTCATTCCTTTTATTATGCTGTTTCAATTCTTGTAATTGGTTTCTCTTACTGGATGCCCTGTGCCCAGATCGCATGTAAGGTTTTCTCTCTGCGATTCCAGGAACCAGAGAACGTGTCGGCATCATTACCGTGAACATTACACACGCTCACGCGCGAGGGCCCAGGAACTACAATTAACACATTAAGAAATAATAACCGCCAAGGGAGCAACGAAAGATAAACAGCGTGGAGCTGATGTAGCAAGAATTCTGCTTGGAAAAAGGGGTTGTCTCTTGGGTAACGGGCGAGGGAGAGAAATCGAAGCGCCGTGCAGCGCTGCCTGTTTAGCCAAGAAATCCCCAAAACCGGTTGGACGACTGTTTATACATTAATTTCTTGAAATTTGATTTGACTAAAAGTATTGCGGGCTTTAAACTAGATTTCAAAGGAAGCCGAAGGCCGGTGTTTACAGAGAAATAATACTCGTGTCTCGTTTGAAACTTTAAACTTGATACGGATTTTGCTATTTGAAACATGGTCTTCAAGTGCTGTGGCTTTGTTGTTTTCTTGTTCTGTTTTTATAATAAAAGCCAGAAAAAAAATTATTTCTTTTATATATAACACTATATATGTATTTTATATATATATGAAATATATACCAAAAAAACTAAAAAAAAAACCCCTAAAAAATACTTCTTTTATTCCTGGTTATTGATAACCATTCTGATGATTGCTTTTTGTTTTGTTGTTTTCTTTTTTTTTTTGGTTTAAATGAAATTGAAAGTACTACACTATTTCCAAAGTTTTCCCAAGGATTTGTAATGAAAAAAAAAAAAAAAATTCTTCAGATTCCAGAATCTTTTATTAAAGCTTCCAGCCTGAAAATATTTCGTGTGAGTAGTCCTGCAGAAGCGTCCTAACAAAAGCCTGGAAAAGCACGCCTGCCATTCGGGTATGTATTTCCACTGCTGTAACGATGAGAAATCACGGACCACGCTGGTCCTTTTGGATAGCAGCCTTGACTTGCGCTATTGCTTTCAGCTGGACCAGCCAAAGGCCTTAATACTTTATTTTTCACTGAGATTAGGAGCCGGAGGAACAATGATGACACAGGCAACGCTTATGAAATACATCTCTCCCACCTTGGGGCTGCACAGCCACAGAGAACCCAACAAAAATTTATTATAACCTCTTTCCTTCATTCACTCGTTTCCCTGGGGGGGGAAAGAAGGGAGGCAGAAGAGGCGCAGACAGGAGGGTAGGATGAGCAGACCTGCTCAAACCCACCTTTTGGGGAGGGAAGGGCCAGCCCCTCTCGAGCCAGGGCGATGCCTGTCACCCGTCTGGGGACTCGGGTGCAGGGTTTCTGTGTGAGGCGCCACCCCTCACCCCCCCACTCCCCCCGCTGCCCCTGAGCATCCCTCATCAGTCAAGCCTAAGACATTTCAGCAAATCACATGGCACTTTGTAAAAACATGATTGTTTTTATTTTCCAATTTTCCATGTTTTGTATAGAGTGCTGCTGTGTTCAAGCGAAGTGAATAAAAGCATAAACAGTAAGCACCATCTGGAGAACATTCTTCCAGCACGCTGAGAAATAGCAGCCGCCTGTGCGCTACCTGCTATAAATAAATGTCATTAAAAAATGTCCAAAAAATTGTTTGTTCCTATTTGATGGAACTGCAGACAGACAGAATTTTCCTTAACCCCGTCTTTGGGTACCTGCTATCTTCACAATGGAAAAATAAAAGATGTGGATGTTTGTTTCTCAGTCCTTTATGTTAACAGGGGTATTACTAACAGAACATCAATCCTACACGTTATTCTAATAACAGCAACAGAGGTTGCGATTTAGGAGTAACACATGAGCAAGATATTCAAAATCCAAACGCTTTTTAAAGTGTATCAGGTTCACAATATGGTGATATCCCTCAGCCTGCAAGAGAACGGGTAAAATTATTCTTGCTTTAAACTGTCAGTGTATCAGTTTGGAAGGGGAAAAAAAAAAGTCGATAATTTCTTTTCAGTCTAGCACAAAAAGCTGCTCCAATCTCCCTCTCTCCTGACAAAATACAGACCAAGTTGGCTGTGGGGTTGCAATGAGGCTCTGTGAAGGGTCGGCGTTTGCTGTGTTTGTTTAATCACTGCAATTAGAGCTATGCAAATAATGGAATTGTTTGCTATGGTGGCCAGGCTGGAAAAAAAAAATTAAAAAGAAATGTTTGGGTTGAGCAATTTAAGAACTATTTTTTTTTCTTTTTTTTTTTTTGGTAATATGAAGAAAAAATAAAACTGTTTTGTTTGTTCCACTCAGAGGGCAGTGAAGCCTTGAAAGAATCCATTCAGTTTGAAATGAAAAATACATTTTCGCACTGGAACAAAGCGTTTGAGCATTTGACATTTTTCCCTTCTCTTTTTGTCAGACAAGCATGTTCAGCACCCAGAAAGGGATGCTTCAGAGAGCTTATTGGTGTTGGGGGAGGGATGAAAGGATTTGACCAGCCCTTACCCTAACCTCAGGCGCATCTGAGGTCTTTGGGCAGGGGCACTGCAGCTTTTTTCCCCACCAGCCCTCGGCTTCCCCGCTGTGATGCTCTGCTCCGTGCACCCCCAGCTCGGGCAGCCCAAGGAGGATCCTTTTCATAGAATCAATCCTAGAATGGTTTGGGTTGGAAGGAGCCTTAAAGATCATTAAGTTCCAACCCCCCTGCCATGGGCAGGGACACCTCCCACGAGACCAGGTTGCCCAAAGCCCCATCCAGCCTGGTCTTGAACATTTCCAGGGATGGGGCATCCACAACTTCCCTTGGCAACCTGTTCCAGTGCCTCACTCACCATCTTCCTGCTTTCCCCTGGGGTGTGGGGCTGCCATGCTGCTGACAAAGCCTGCCAGGTAGGCACAGCTATGGGGACATCTAAGTAACTTCACTGATACTGGGACAAAGCTGCACCCCAGTTACACCCATGCCATTTTGAACCAGCAGATAATGAGGAAGAGTCTCTTTGGGAAGAGTTCTGATCTCAGGAAAGTCAGTGAAAAAAATGAAAGCGCCGACAAGAACAAAAGGACCCACAGTGCTTGGGCTGCAGAAGAAAAGGGTTGGGGAAGCCTCAGGTGAAAAGTGACCCCAGTACCCTGGGCACCACAAGATGCATGCCTGCCCCTTTGGAGAGGAAATGTCTTCCCTTCTCAGCGCTTCAGGGAACACTTCATCTGGGTTTCAGGTGGGAGGGAGGAACACACATGGCTCAGGAAGGGGGCTGAAACTGCCCATGGACCTGGGAAATAGGGTAACCCTGCACCAAGCACCCAGGTCTGGATGAAGCAACTGCCTGGAATCTTCCATAGCCATCACAATTTACAACTGACTATTAAAAAAAACCAACAATAACCTAAAGTCAGAATGGTCCCTGGCATGGTGTGGCTCTTCCCAGGTGCGCATTGAGGTCAGGATGTGCTTTGTGGTATAGAATGGGCCAAAGTAGCCAGGGGTTGATACAGAAGACTGCTCGCATCCTCACGATGAACCACAGCTACCAGTGGGGAGAAGGATTTGAAGAAATCTGGGAGGAAGGTATGTTTCTTTTTTTCTTAAAAGAAAACCAACCAAACTTTCAATTATTAAATGTCATGAAGCAACAGAAACGAATCTGTCTTGTGAAACAGCATCCACAAAATTGTCTCTGGGTCCCTCGAAGAAGAGAGTGGCAGTGATTCCCAAGGCATAGGGCGCATCGCCAGGCTAGCTCCCCAACATCATTTGAGGGCAAGAGTGGAAATGATGGACATGAATCAGATTTGGTCGTTCCCTCAAGCTATACCGCTTTCTCCTAAGTCCAAAGTTGTTGTGCACTGAGTGGCTTCTCTAAAGCCTTGTTTTCAGCTGGGACTGGTCACCATTCCTACTGGAATCAACAGCATCATTCCCACTGTATTTTATTTTCTGTTCTCAGAAGGACTCAGTGTGCCAGGAACTGTATGAATAGGGATGAGGGCACAGTCCATTCCCCGATGAAATCATCATCTCAAACCCAGCAAGGGCAGGAAATGATAACGTGGTTATGGTTCCCATTAGCCATATTTTCCTAATATAAATATTTTAGCTATTTTATTTACAGAGTCTACTCACACTAGTTAAATGAGATACTTTGCAAAAAAATACTTAAGCTGTCTGGAAATGGAGACATTGGACTACTAGTTTTGTTAGGATGATTTGCTTAGATGAATAAGGTTTTCCCAGACCAGGTGTGCAGGGAAGGCAGGTGGTGGAAACGTGTCTATCTGTCCGTCTATGCAGGCACACATGTCTTCATGTGCGTGTGTGTGTGTGTTCTTTGTTTTGTTTTTGCCTTTGGTCAAATTCAAACAATGTGCACTAACAAGAAGTAAATGTCATTTTCTTCCCATCCATCTTAATTTGGCATCCATTTTAAAGCTTACCTTTGACCTTTTAAAATGTTAATACACTTAAGCAGATATAAAAAACACAAACCTCCTGGAAAAAATAATCACAGCCATATCACGATGCTAGTCTAAAACTAACATCAGTTGTTTTCCTCTTTAATTTTAAGAAACGTTTGTCCGATGCAGCAGCAGTAACTATGCTACAATTAGCTATTATATCCTTTCCAAACAAATATCCACATTAAATGCTACAGCAAACCCTTATCAGCATAAACAGCACAATCTACTATGAATTTGTTTTATCGAGTAGCTGCCTAGAACCACAGAAAAGGTCTTGAAAAGGACCTTGAGGAGTCGCCTAACCCATCCGTCTGCCCCAGGCAGGACCAGCTGTATCCAGACCATTCCTGATAGAAAACCTTATTTAGTCTTCCTTAAATAAAAGTGGAAAAAACTTGCACCAATCAAAATACACAATATAAATATGAAAATAATTCATATATATGTGTTCTATGTGTACAAATATGAAAATACAAAGAGACAACTCTGACCTAAATGATAACTCTCCCACCTCGAACCACTTCATAACCTTTAACCAAAGGGTTCAAAACAGGAAACTCTAATAAAAACATCTCCTTCCTTTTTAAAAATAAAAGGCTGCTAGCTTGAGAACCTCAGCTCCTTGGAAATGCAGTGGCATCTTTTCTCTAGAGAAGCGGTTCAGAAGTACCGGGTCCCAAAATATTTGGGCCCTTATGCTTCAAAGCAAAGGGCTCTTCAGTTTCACTAGAAAGCAAGTAAGAAGCCAGAGTGTTGACCAGCCTCTCCAGTAACCAAAGCAAACCTAAGATGTCTGGAGCCTGTTCCTCATCAATAGCATCTACCTCTTCTTTTGACTTAACCGTTTTAGTTGGGAGGCTGAACTAGGTCCCTCCAGGACAGTCATTATACAGCTCTGTGGTTATGCACTATGAATGTGGGGATCCACGACACGCAGCCAGACACCGCTTTCACCTTCTTCTCCGTTGCATCTGATGGCATCCAGGGCTAGCCCCATCAATTTAATAAACCCTTCAGAAGACAGAAAGCTATGGTGACAGCCAGAATGGATCCTAAGACAAATGAGGGTTTCATGGCTAAACACTTATGGGGAGGACCTAGGGCTGCCACCACAGCATCCAAAAAAAAAAAACCCACAACCAAAAAAACCCACCAAGAACCTAAACGGAAAAACCAAACCACAGGTAGACATTTCTTCAATGAGCAGAGAAATATGCAACTGCTTTCTTCCACCTACCAACATTACTTTGGTTCCAGCAGAACCGGCGCGTGGCTGAGTAGTCTTCTGCAAACAGAACACCTCCTTAGGTACAATGGTGGGGGGAGACACGAGATACCGAGCCTGGCACCACCAGCTCCATGAGAGAACGCCATCCTGTACACGCAACACAGAAGAGCTGTAATGCAGAGCCCAGTCTGCTCCATCATGGAAGCTTTGTGAATCCACCCTAACCATACACAGGTCCTCCTGTAGCAAACCGGTGAGACATTACTCCATCCACACCCTACCAGAAATGAGTTAACAGCATGTCATGGCTACAACAGCAAGGTTCTTCTGTGCATTCCTTCTTCTAGGATATGCTTGTGTGCATCTGCCTATGAATAGATATATTTATTTATATCTACACATTATACATGCTCTCCAGTAGAGAGTATCCTGTGCTAAAGGGACCTTTTGCTGTCACAACAGGAGACCTCCAGGGCTGTAGCCCCACGCATCCATTGATCTTCTGGGCAGAGATCTTCTGATCCAACTGCTTCGCCATGGGGCTTGGGTAAAACTCTCCCCCATGATCTCACAGCCTGGATAGAGGGCAAGGCTCAGCCATGTGAGGCCTGACTCAGCACAGGGCAGCGGTCCTCTTCTCCCACCTCTCTACAGGGCAGAGAGGTCTCTGGCCGAGAGCTGCCTCCTGATCCCCAGCCCCAACACCAAGGCCGGAGATGAGGGCAGCTAATATTCTGATGGTGATGCCTGACTGCTCAGTTCGGAAAATCCTGATTATAAACCAAAGCACTGCTCTTCCTGTTTGCTTTGCAGTGGCCTTGTATGCATCCAGCTCTACCGCAAGCAATCCATCACCAACAACCAGAAAGATGTGTACTGTACACACACAAAAATAATCCACATTTCACTTTGTTTTCCATGTCTTCCATTCTCAGCACCCTTCTGCATCGTCTAGTTCAATGCACTTCGATATCTGTTCTCTAATCAAAGGACCACCTAATTATTTTTTTACACCAAGGACCATTTTGCGCTGTACTGTCACTTAAACTTTCAAAGACAAGCACATTTTTTAAAAAAATAAATAAAATTAATACGTCTCACTTTTCCGCTCCTGACCTTGTATTTGCCTGCAACAGAATGCACATGTGCCCCTGTCATACTGCTTGTGACTGTGTTATTCACCATCTTCTGATATTCATGGACTGTTAGTTAAATAACACTCTCCTAGGTAATTAGTTGATTCACTAAGCACAGATGAATAAGCATGATGAGCTACAAAAAGTTTCTATTGTCTGAGCCAGTCACCAAGTAACTAACTTGGCCCTTCAACCAGGGAGAAGTTTTCTTCTCTGAAAGGTGACAAGTAGTTCTGTAATGACTTCTATTATTTCCTCAATAAACTCAGAAAAAATAGGACACTGCAGCTAGAAAAACACAGAAAGAGAAATTAGCTGCTACTGTCATTAAGGATTCAGAGGCTGAAAAAGAACAGTTGGTGCAATGCAGCTGGAGAGGCTTTTTGGATTGAAGTGATTATTCTCTGGCCATTAACGAATTTTTTTTTTGATGGAATGCAAGACTTGCACTTCTCCAAATAACCTGCCTTTGCCACGAGAAGCGTACTGTCTGCAGGAGACGTTGTCTTCTTGGCCACCGCACTTCTCCCACCTCTTTGTTTCCATGACACAATAGAAGCAGAGCAAAAATTAGAAGGTAGAAGGACATGCAGACACTGGAGAGATTGCTCTTCTAATTGAAGAATTTGGAGCTACAGTCTAGGACATTCAGGGGGGGCGCTCTGCCCCCAGTGGTCACACTGAAGCTCAGTGAGGTGTCACGGTGAACTTCCTTTGCTTCTCCTGCCCACCAGAGCTCACCCCCAATCACTGGCTCAAAGCTAAGAGGAAAAGAAGACATTTATGGAAGTGGTCAGGTCCGGGGCTTGTTCTGAAATCTTTGTGCACACCATAGAAGAGGCTGTGGGGGACCCAAGCTCAAGCCCAGCTTGCTCTTCAAGCCAACAGCAGTCACCTTCCTCCTGCTATAGTGGCTGTTCTCATACCACTTTAGGGTAGTGCAAGCAACACCACTAAGCTGAAGGACACTTTTATTTCTGGGGAGGGTGAAAGGGACAGGAGACCTGTCTCAGGCTCTTCGCTTAATTCCTGAGAACATTTATCCCCGCATCTGATGCAGCGAAGAAGCATTTCCAAACAATTACATACCCTATTAGCTAGCAAAAAGAAAAGGGTACTGGAAACAGATCCAGCTTGGAGGGGTCCAGTCACTCACAAAAGTCGCCCAAAGCCAGCACTTGAGTGTGTGGAGCGGCAGCTGCGGCAGGGGTCCCCCAGGACACCCGGCCACCCACAGAACTGACACAATCCCACACATGCCACCCTGTAAGCTCACCCACCCACGTTACAGCACTACTCTGCACACCGACAGATCGCATTGATAGACCTGTTTGAGGGGGAAAAAAAAAAAAAAAAAGGAAAAAAAAGAGAAAGCCAGAACTAACAAGCGACATTAAATCATCAGCAGAGCAGCTCCTCCACAGAACAGCTTATTTACGGAGTTGCTCGGTGCCCTGGGAAAGATGGGCAATATTGCAAACCCAGGAATGGAAATTCCCAAGGAGAAACGAGGCAGGTTAATAACAATCCGCCACCGCTTAGGACCTCTGGTACAGCCACCACCTTTTCGAAACCTGGAGTCCGCTGGGAGAATTTAGGCCTAGGGCTTTGAGCAAAAAACAAGGAAAACTTTTTCTTCCTGAAGACAGTCCATGAAACCCAAGCCCTGCTGAAAAGTGTTTTACTGTATTGTTATTCTGTAGATGCTGATTCTGGAGGTGTGACCCAGACCAGCCCGATCTCAAAACAAAGCTGCTCATGGCTAGCACCACGGATCGCCAACCATCTCCTTCCACTCAAAATAAAATAATAAAAAAAATGCACAAGAACCCCCATAAATCATTCATCCATCCCAGTTTCATAACGAGAATATTTGTCAGCTCCCATTTTGCTTCCCTTTCTCCAGCTGCCTGCTCTACAAAGCCACCATTTCAGCTGCCTGTGCGTACAGCCCGGCGGGCACACTGTGCCACAACAGCTCCTGCATCCTCATCCTCCTGCCTGCGGGGACGATGGCCACCTCTCCCCCAAACCCTTGCCAGCACTGCCAGAGACTTTTCAGGGGATTTTTTTTTTTTAAACATAGGTATATATATATATATTTTTTTTTTTATCGGTAGCTCTGAGGTACCCATCAGATGTACTCATCTCCTGTAACAATCACGTGATTTATGTAGAAGTAATTGGGGTTAAACTATCTGCCACATCAAACTCTTCACATTTGGCCCCATCTCTAGGACCTAGAAACATCTGAAATAAATAAAGCCGTGTGTCATTTAACAGGGTCTGGGCTTAATTAGGATCATTCTGGATTTTATGGGAGAAATCTTGTACTGTCAGCTTTATGTGGCTAGTCCACCACTTGCAAGGTTATCTTTTTTTTCTTTTTTTTTTTTTTTTTCCTCTTTCGTACCTACATCAAAATATTTCTATTTCCACACAGCTTTTTTCTTTTTTTTTTTTTTTTTCTTTTAATCCTCCAACCAGCCGGATGACAACCACTCCTTATCTTTGGCTGTCTTCCATGCTAAAATAAGAATGCCGTTGTTAACGCCGAGGGAGCTGCACCCTTCCACCTCCGTTCCCTCCCGCCGTGCACACAGCTGGCTGCGCAGGAACGCCCGCGGTGCCATTTTCTGGCCCTTTTTCTGCGACGGTGTTGCAATTTACCCTCTAGCCACCATTTGTGCTTTACTAAATCGCAGCGGGCCCCTCTCCCGTGCCAGGGATTTTTTACAAACCTCAAGTGACAGACGGTCTCCATCCTGGAGAGCTGGTGATACTCAGCCCATCCTCACTTCCCTGCCCTGCCTGGTGCAAGCCCCGGCAGCAGGAGGGCCAGCAGGCAGCCAAAGACCGTGCCAGCCACGCCGGGCGACTCGATTAGCAGCGGAGGAATGACTGGATTAGAAGAAGAGGGATGGGATTAGAGGTTGATGAATCGTTGCGAGGCTGCTACGTCTGTATTACTGGCTCCAGCAGCACCATTTGAATGTCCGGCTGCGTCCCACCATCACCACCACCACCACCAGAGCAGTGAGGTACCACCTAGAACGGGCTGCTGTGCTGTGCAGTTGGGTAAGGTACAGGGGTTTTGAGCGAGGGTCCGAACGGACAGCTCAGTGAAGGCAAGCCCTTGGTGGGACGTGGGCAAAGAAGAGGAGGAGAGCAGAGGGAAGGAAATGATTTGCCTGAAGCTACACCAGCCATTTGTGCCAGAGGCAGAAACGGGAGCCAGGTTTTCTTTAAAAAAAAAAATAAAATTAAAATATATAAATAAATTTAAAAAACCCAAATGCAGGAGATGAGCCAACCGCCTCTGTTACATGCAAAGGCATTTTTCTCTGTAATTCTTCAGCTTCCTGAAGTTGTCTTCAGGGCGACCCGCTCATTGCACGTGTCATCACTGGCTCCGTCATCCAGCCCGCACTTCCATCCCAACCCACGCGCCTTGTAAACACTTAGCACTTGCATTTTCATGCAGGGAGCAAGCAGGACCCTATAAAAACCCATCACTGTGGCCATTCCCCCTCTGACCTGGGCAGCTCTGACTCCTGGAGTGCCTCCAGAATTTAATGCACGCTCGGAAACTCAGCATCTCTTCCCAGTTAATTTGAGCAGTTACCTATCCCCTCTTCAAATTTGGCTTCAATCATCTCCCAAGGTGAAAGGGATGTCAGCATCTCCACGAGAGTTCCACTGGAGCTTCTCACAGAGACACTACAAAATTCATCAGGGACGCCAAGGACAAAATAGTGAGGGTGCATTAATTGAAGCCTGCCTGCTGTAGCAGAGCTGGGCAGGAAAAGGTGCAGGCGATCAGCAGCCTCCTGGACTAGTTACTCCAGTTACGTCTGATTAACCAGGGCCACTCACGGAGCCATGAAAAGGTAGGAAAGGCTCTTCGAAATGTACATATTAAAAAAACCCATGGAACTGTGCTGATTCTCTGTCCTGGACTATGCCCGAAACACCCCGATCAGAAGCATATTTGTGAGGAAATTTACTTTAAACGCTAAGCCAATTTGCGCTGCGATAAATGACACGAAAGGTTACTCTGGGGAAAAAAAAAAAAAAAAAAAAGAGAATATTTTCTCATCGAGTTTAAATGGAAAAAACCTGAAGTATTCATGGGCAACCAGATACTCTTTCCTCTTTAACAATACATCCCCATTAGACGAGAGTTATATATATATTTTTTTTTTTTTTTTTGAATCCTGCATTTTAAGCGTTATTCTGACGGAGAACGGCAGGCGAGGAGACTAACATCAACATCAGCGACTAAACCGAAGCCAAACCCATCTCAAAAAAAAAAAAAAAAAAAAAGAAGGGAAAAAAATCCCCGAGGGAAGGCGAAACGACTGCCCCGCAACTCCGGCAGCGGGCTCCGGTACATCTTCCCCCCCCCGCCCCCCGCCGCACCGCCCTTCCCCGAGGGATGCAGAACTTCTGGAGCCCGACACTTCGCCCAGGCACCCACCGGCCACGCAGGACCGGGGCGCAGCCCAGGACCCCCGCAGCCTCGTCCGGAAAACGCCAGGTAGGGGAGCAGGGGCAGGACGGCGGCAGGTGACGGCAGGTGACAGCTCGCCCCTCCTGGCAGCCTTCGCCCGGGGGAGGCATTTCTGCCCCAACCTGGGAAAGGTAAATCTTCCTCCTCCTCCTCTTCCCCGCTTGCGACCGGCTACGAGAGGGACGCCAAATCGTCCCATCAACCGCCCATCTTGGAACCCACCCCGCGTTTTTAACCTCCTTCTTCCACCGCGCGGAGCCGGGCGCTGTGACCCGACCGTGTTTTGTTTTTCCCGTGGGGCAGCACCCACGATCCGGGGGAAACAGACGGGGGTGCGGGGGAGGAAGGGGTGGTGATGCCTCGCCGTGGCACGCACCCACGAGCGTGATTTTGGAGAAGTTGCGCAGGCAGGAGGAGAAGGAAGAGGAGGAGGAGGAGGAGGAAAGGGGGGGATGCCTCTCCCCGCCTCGGTCCTCCGCCGCAGCCCCACCGCCGGGACAACCCGCACAAAGCCGCCGCCGCCGCCGGGCTCTCGCTGCGCCCGCTCGGCGCCACCAGAAACAATAGTCACGGGCCCAAGCGGGGACCGCGGAACCGCCGCCGCCCTCCCCGCGATACCGCAGAGCCCGGTCGCGGGTGGGAAGGCGAGCGGCGTTCGCGGGGGAGGGGGGGGGGGAAGGAGAAACCCCGCAAAACGCCACCGCGCCCGGCCAACCTGTCACCGCCCGGCGCAGCACCTACCTCCGTTGGAGGGTGCGGCAGCCCCTAGCTGGGCTCCATGGAAGGCGGGGGGGATAACGGGAAGGGAGGGGGACACGCAGCAGCAGCCGCCGCCCGCCTCTGTCAACCCCGACCGCCGCCGCCGGGGACGCGCCGCCCTGCCCGGTACCGCGTCCCGCTCCCCCCGCGCCGGGCGGGGCCGTGGGCAGGGCCAGGGGGGCGGGGGGCGGGGCTTTGCCCCGGACAGGCCCCGCCCACCAAGCGATCGCTCCGCCCCGCCCCCAGCCCGCGCCCGCAGGGAGGCTCCGTGGGAGCGCCGCGGAGGGGGGGGGAACACACGCCGGGGAAGGACGCGTGGGTAAGAGCCCATGGAGGGCGGCAGGAAGCCCCCGCACCCCGGGGGGGTGTCGCAGCGTCTCCCCGGGTATTTTTTGCTGGAAGTTGTGACCTTGTCCCCTCCTTTCAAAGCGAAATTCCAATTTCCTATTATTTTTTTTTTATTCCCCTCTTTTTTTTTTTTTTTGTTCGTTTGGTTTTTGGGGTACTTTTGTTTGTTTGTTTGTTTTAATAAACTTATTCCTCTCTCTTTTCCACCCGTGGTGTCTCCCTCGTCCCTGCTTTCCCATACGACTCTGCACATCCCCTTCGTCACAGACCCCAGGCTTTTAAAACGGTTTTGCCAAGGGCAAAAAAAAAGAGGGTTTTTTTTTCAGGGGTTTCAAATGGCTATTAGTGCGGCCAGCAGCTTATGGGAAGGTGCGGTGCATTAAACTAAATCCGTGGCTAGTATTACATAATATGCCCTCGAACGTACGTAGAAGATGATTGTAATTCCATCTGGATTTCTGTTGATATTAGCAAACCGCTCGAGATTTCCTCTTGCGGTTTAATGGGCGTTTCAAAACCTTTGACTGGGGCCGGATCAAACAGATTATGATTTAAGAAAGGGTAAGGCATGCACACTCATGACATTGTAGGAATTAGTGAAAGAAAAAAAAAAAAATACTTAGTAGGTCATCTGCCTAATCCATCTTCCGAAAGAGAGTAGGAATGTCCCCCATAGGATAATTTATGGGCATTTGTCTAGTTTTCTTTCAAATGCTCCAAATATGTGGCTTCCTCATTGCCCGAAGGAATTTAGGTCAAGCTGCCTGAGAGTGAATTTCGTAGCATCTCGGGATTTAACATCCACTACTGTTATTCCAAGGGGTTTTTTTTCCCAAACTGTACAGTTAAAGTTGGCCATTTCTTTCTTGCTCAGGAGGATGGGAAGATTTTGGCCATTATTCTCCCCAGGTTGAGAGCCCAAGGATAATGTCAGCTCCGTGCTGAGAGTGGCCAAAAGAGTAAGTCAAATGTTAGGACTTGTTAGGAGAATAAGGGAGAAGAACATAGATTTTACTCTGACCTGTAAGTGTGCACTGCACCTGCATCCTGACTACTGCTGTACCTCTGGTCCCACCATCTGAAAAAGGGAATGGGTAGAGCTGGAAAGTGTTTGGAGGAGGCTGGCTGTGATGATCCATGGTTGATCATGGCTTCCCAGTTAGGTACATGCAGCCCTGGCAAGAGGGACCTGAGGTGGGATGTGACGAAGGTTCCTCACCTCACGAGCAGCAGGGACAGAGAGAGGAGGGACTGCCAGCTGTGACTTCCAGCACAGGACGCAGAGGTCATTAAATGCAGGTAGCAGGCGGGGGGGGGTTTGCCTGACTATATGGAGGTGATTCTCCATATGAAGGGAGAATGGATGGACTTATAGAAGAAAAGTCCACAGAGGGTAGCCAAATCACAGCTGGAGCAGAAAGGTCCCTCCACCACAAATGGTTCATGGCGAGGCTTGCTCTGTTCTTACACTGTCCCCCAAGTGTCTATTGATAGCCACTGTCTATCTGCCAGCAGGAAATACACCTCTCAGATGTAATGTCACATCTGGGTTCGTATTGTGCTGTTGACAGCTTTCCTAACACCATATTGGGTAGAACTGAGTACTGAATAGGATGTGTGGCTTTCTGGAAGGTATCTGGACAGCAAGATGGGGGATTCTTGCAAGCAAACAGAGAGGCAGCTGGGAATGCTGGCGACCAAGCGGGCAGCTTGGATTGGTGGTCGGGAACGTGAGGAGGAGGTGGTGACTCAAATGCGCAACAGCAAAGCTGTCTTTGAACAGTTTTGTTTAAGACTGGAAAAAAGTCCTAGTTTGTAAGAATGGAGCGGCTAGTGTTTCGTGACTGTCAGCTGTCACACGAGTGCTGGGATTATGTTCCGTCAAGAACTGGAAAAGATGTTGTCAAACGCCTTCCTTAAGGCTGGTGCGGACTGTGTGACATTGCGTGTGGAACGGAACATGCACATGTATGAAATCATGAGCCTGTCATTTTATGCTCTTGGGAGTGAGTGGAGAGAATGAGATTGGTGCTGGTGTCATAAGCTCTTCAGGCTGTAACCCTGTATTACTCAAAATTCCGTCCTTCAAGATGTCTGCTCGTTTCAGTGGGAGAGTGGCAATGCTGTACCAACACACAGCACGTCGTGGACACCGGAAGCATCAAAGCCCACTGGAAAAACCATCATTATGCATCGAGTCACTGAAGAGCAAGAGTCATGTGTTGCAAACAAGTTTCTGTCACCCTTCTAAAATGTGACAGAAATAATCAAATCTAGCTGTGGCCTGGGGACAATGACCTTAATTTAAAATCAATCAAAAATCCCTCTGTCAATGGTAGCTGATTGCCCCGTTCATGTCTCAGACTGATGCTCTCCCGGGCCTCCCGTCACCAGTGCTGTTGCACAAGCGGGCAAGCATTCCATCCTCTTCTTGGCTCCCCCTCTTCCTCCATGACTTTGAAGCTGAGTAAGCGTGGCCTCGAATGCTGCTCTGGGTTTCTGACAGAGGAATCCTTTCTGTACACTGGTTTATGAAGCTGCACAGGTGTGCCTCAGCAACAGCCGCTTCACCCACACGGTTTCTCCTGAATTGAACAGAATGTTCAATAGTTTGTATCTTGGTACAATGCTGGGAGAAGAACTCGCTCTGGTGAGATGGGCTGACACGCAGAAGGCAAACTGCAGCAAGAATGCAAATGAAGGAGTCCAAGCTATGTACCTAAGTGGCCCTAGTGACTCACGGACATAATTCTTTATGGGACTGATCCCATTGACAGTTTTCCCAGCGTTCATGCAGGAAAACGTGTACAGGTAGATCAGGATTGTCACCGTTTGCCTGCCAGGTTCCTCCACCTCCACCTGGATCTCAACATGAATTCAGGCATGTGGCACTTATGAACACTTTGTTCAGAAGCCAGATGGAAAAGGTAACTTTATAGAGAGGATTTGCATGAACTTTATGTATTGCCGGTGCAAATAAGTATACCAATGGGCTGTTACTCTTTCCTTTTGTGAAGCATGTAAACCAGTCGGCAGCGTCATTCATCTCGCCCTATTACTTTGTCTTGTAGAAACACTTTGATCCCATGACAGCACTTTACAGCAGCAAAATTAATGTTGCCAGGTGTGACTATTGGTATAACAATCCAGGATGCATTGCAAGCTTTAAATTGGAGTCCCAAATTCAATAACAGCACCCACACTACAAACGCTGGGTGGGGAGAACTGACAGATGGGTGCACACACCCCCTCTGTTGCGAATTTTTGGAGCGTGGCAAGAGTGCTTGTCTCACCCAAAATGGGGATTTTGAGTAGATGCAAGATTCATAGTGACAGAAGTAATTTTCAGTTTTTCCTCTAATAATATATAGACAGTAGGAAGCCTGTGGCAAGTCTGAATTGAGTACTAAGCAGCTTTAAAATTGTTTAAGGCATTATCTATCATGAGGAAGTTTATAAAGCTCCATCTCCATTATTCGAGTTTTCACGAGGTCATAATCCACTTGACCCTCGGGGTTTATTTCATCACTATTGTCCCTCAAAGGAATTATAACCTTTACCATTACCACTTGCTAAATATATCAAGAGGTCTTAGTGACATTATCATAAATCACCAAGCTCAGCTTTGTTGCTTGTAATGTGACCATAGTACCTACTGATTTTTGATGCAGTGATTGTCAGCCTGATCTATTTGTATTTTTAAAATTACTTTATAGTAAGAGCACATGCCAACAGATATGAATGTATTTTGGCTTTTCTTTTATATTTAAAAATTGCCTTTTTTGGAGGTCGTCTGAACTTGAAGTGCTGGCTCTTTAGGCAATGTTTCTGAGATCAAACACCAAAAGTACAAACTCAAGGATATTGAAATCAAACACAATGACTTCAGGTAACACCATTCTCACCATTGTTTCTCTTTTCACTTACATGCATGAGTTTTCATTAGAAATCGTATCGTGATTTGATTATCCTGAAACCAGTTATTGAGAAGAGCAAAAGTCTCACAGGTAAGCCATATGTTGCTATATGAGATTTTAAAAGGATAAGTCATAGGGAAGCTAATTACATGTGAGAATTTTGGATGAAAGCAATATGTATAGTTCTGTTGCTTTTTTCATTTCAGTCTGTTTTTCAGCAGGGAAAAGTAGGTCCCATGTCAGTCCCCCAGGGGATCTTAAAGAGAATTCGCTGCATAAAAGATGTGCTACTGAAGCCAATTTGCAGTCGCACTAAAGATCAGCTAGGATCAGAAGTTGGCCTCACCACCATTTTGACAAGACATACCTTGTAAAACGGTAACTGGGATCCAGTCAAGCTGCTTCTGGCTCCAAGAAGGCTTCACCAGTGCTGTAAATCAGGTTTGCTTGCTGGAACTGCTGGGATCCAAAACTGCATGAGATTCTTCTTTGTAGCATATCTAACATAATATTGTGGGGCACGTCTGGGCATACAATACTATTTCAGTTAATGTGTGGCAAAACACCTTGAACCAAAAATATCTCATCTGATGAAAATTTGGAAATCCATCTTTGGGGAAGAGGAGGAGGAGTTATCTGTCTTTATTCTGCAGAGCTTTGCACTGTGGCAGAAAGGGGTGTAAGGGTGCATATCAGCATCCTCCAATCCATGGTCTTACATGTCTATGGTGTATTAATTTACATCTCAACTAGTCACTCTTCAACCTTTATGGTCAGGGGAGAGAAACAGGCACTTTTAGGATGCAATTCATTTGACCTTGCTTAGACATCTACTTTAGGAAGAGATAAATCACTCCCTCAAGCATCTATGTTTCTCTGTTGATCACAAAAGAACTAGAGGGTGATTAGTTCAGAGGCAGGTATCTATATTGCAGGCTGTGTATATGCAATTAGGCAAATCTCAATCTGATTTTCTACAATGCTGCTCTCATAATGGCTGTTGAAGCGCATTATAAAGACTATATCTCTATATATCTCTTGTGAGTATATAAAATAACATATTTTTCTCTATCTTTGACAGTCTTTATTTTTGAGAAATATTAAATTAGCAAGGCCTGCATGTTGTGTTGGAGCTGATCATGTTGGTCCTCTGTTCAGAATTGTTTTCAGCTACCTAGTGAGAAATTGGCGATTTCTGCACTTTGGCATCCAATGACTTTTGCCAAATACTTGTCTAATTTAATTTAAAAGTGAAGGAAGGGCATATTTTGCACCAAGGAAACACATACAGCATTAGAAACAGCTCTTGTCACTGCATATGACTAGAAAGCAAAGTTGAATACACATACATTTTTGTTTTTTATTTGATAGCAGGGCAAGATTTTTAAAACTATTAGTAATAAAAACATCAATGGCAGTGAGAGTCACTGTACTGCCATAAGCCCACTGAGACCATGTACAGTAAGTACACCTCAGAAAAGGCCCAAGGCTCAGATGTCTATCTCTATGTTCTTGTATTCCCAACAAGCAGTGAATAATGCATTAGTTTTGCTTCAAGCATCCTATTTTGAATATGCTTTAGCCATTACATTAGCTTTCATGTAGTGTATATTGTTAACAGAGGTCATGCTCTGTGCCCATGTAGTACTGTCTCCAGAAGTGCCCTGGTACAGCACCAGGAAAGGTTTCACTCGAAATTTTCCTTGTTAGTTGTGACCATGGTGGCCCTGTATTACAGGGCCAGATCCAGGTGGAGTTGGTGCAAATGTCCCTGTAAACACCACGGGTCTTTGGCTACCACCCAAAATATTTAACAAAACAGGAGGAGAGAACCTTTTATATTACACTGATATGGGAGGGCTCCTACTTTCTGTCCTTGTACTGCTTTGTGGAGACCAATCCTGAGACCTCCCATCCCTTCACCCAGGCACCCCAATGTGTGTGTGTGTGTGTGTGTGTGTGCGTGCTCAGCTGCGTTGAGAACATCCGAAGCTGTGTAATAATGAGTAACCCCTGCAGTTGGCCAAGGTGAGGATAGCCTGAAGAGAGCCTTTCTTAAACCTTTAGGTCTTGATGGGGACCACCAGCCCCCCTCCTCCCCCAGTACTGATGATGGCCCTGGTCATCTGCCGAGGGGGAAGTAGTCTGGGAGAGGAGTTGCAGAGCTGAGTGCTGGGGTGAGACCATGCTCTTGGCTGCTGTGCAGCTGTGCCGCTCTCTCCTTCAGCAGCCGTGGTGGTCTAAAAAGAGAACTAGCTTGTGAGGAGTTATTAAGAGAGCATTATTTCAGATAAAGGGTATCATTTGCAAAAGAGTAGGCGGTTACACGCGCACGTGTACACACACACACACACACGTGCACGTGCACACCCCTTGTTTAAGTTTCCACAGCTACCCTTGGTGCAAGGCAGCCAGCTGTTAAATCCGAAATAGCAACGAGTGCACATCATACGCCCTCTGTATTACCATTTGAAAGGGACAGTTCCTTGGGAGGATGGGAATTTGACAGGATATGAATATGTCTGAGGCTCTATTAGGCACTAATTCAGCAGGACTGGCTGAATGAGATGAAGAAGCAACGAGGAGGAGAGAATCTCTTCAAATTTGAGCTGATTGGTTATTTTGATGAAAGCCCTTTAGTCTCATTCAGTGGCTGTTAATTACCTCTGGAAATTAACATTTATTTTTCTCTTCAGGAAATGTTGTTCGCCTGCCAATATGGAAAGATTAATTAAATTCTTCCATGGATGAAGGTGAAAGTAGGGTCCTTGTGGTCAGTGCACATCCCTGTGGCAGCAGGGATATCATGACAAACCCCCCTTTGAAAAGAGCAGTCCAGCTCTTTCCTCTCGTGTTTCCAAATGATAAATGCATCCTTATCCTTCTGGGGTGAGGTTGGGCTGTCAGGTGCTTTCAGTGGGGAAGTCTGAGTAGGGGAGAGTTGCGACAGAGGGAAGGGAAAGGACAGCTAAACAGCCTGGAAGTAAATTAGTGCAAACCTCTTGTTCCACCCAAGGAAAAATAATTAGCAATTCGGGACAAAGGTATCTCTGCTTAAGTCAAAGCGAAACCCTCACCTTAGACTCATCTATACAGAGTGTCACAAAAGTTAATTGATTCCAAAAAAGTGATAACTTGAACCTTGCATTCATAAGCTGTTCACAAACATGACAGCTTCTCCTACCAGTTCTCATTTATTTGATCTTGGCTCGGCCTCAAAAGCTGCTTTTGTCAGCACTAATGATGGCCCTTCCACTGCTTTAAGAGTTTATTTCCAATATCCACTATTATGCCATTCACTCCTGCTGTGCAGAAGAAAAAAAAAAAAAAGGAAAGAAAGAGAGAGCAATGTCCCAGGGAAACTCCTGCGCATGGTTGGTATGGGCATTTGATTGAGTTCCTGATATATAGCTGTCAGACAGGTATCTGGGCGTAGTTGCTAAAAATCAGGCAGCATCATAAAAGGAAAGGAATGCTCTGTTTCTCGATTATTTTTATTTTTATTTTTTCTGAAAGGAAGTGCTTGCATTAAGTTTTAACGATAGATTAAATAGATGGAAAGTCACTTGGAAGCCCAACAGGCAGAGAGGCTTCAGGCTGCCCCTGTTAACGCTGGCAGGGAGGAAATGAGGCAGCTGAGAAGAAGCTCAGCGTCGGGGAGGAGGCAGACAGGTCAAACAGACAGGCTTTCCAGAAGCAACCTAGCTGGGAGCAAACAACCAGCTGCAGTCAATCAAAACCAGCAGGGCAGCCAGCTCCAGCCCTGGCTCCCGGTTTGCGGCGTGAGCCAAACCGCCCCATGGGGAGCTGCTCCCGTGCTCCCACCTTCCGTGCCGTGCCTCAGTGGCAAGCTGGCATTGCCAAGAGATCTTGCCAGGAGCGTGGCAGCTGGATTGGGAGAAAGGTAACAACCTGCTCGTCAGCAAAAGCTGCTCACACCACCCCCACCCCCCACCCCCCGCTGCTGCTCAACACACACACATCCAGCCCCCTGCAAGGCTCATCTGGGTGCTGGATGGGAGACCCTCAGAAAAGGGCTGTCCAGGAAAACTGAAAACTTGGGGTCTGGTCCTGGACTCAGGCTGGAATATTCCTGCAGTGACAGGATGAGGGGCAATGGGTTTAAACTGGAGAAGAGCAGATTTAGATTGGAGATCAGGAATAAGTTCTTTCCAATGAGGCTGGCCAGGAAGAGACATTCAAGGTGAGGCTCGATGAGGGCCTGGGCAACCTGGTCTAGTTGGGGGTGTCCCTGCTGATTGTGGGGGCGTCGGACTAGACAGCCTTTGGAGGTCCCTTCTGGCCCAGATGATTCTATGATTCTATGATGATTTTATTCTTCACACATCTGCCACCACCAGCAATGCAGTGATGAAAAACGCAACCCTCAATGACTTGATTTACTGTGGTCAGAGGGAATTCTGCCTGACACAGGCACAAGATACTGCCCTGTAGGTTTAGCTGGCAGGGTTGAAGGGTTACACTTTGAAGGATCTATTACAGGTGAGAGACTAGTCTATTTTGTCTCTTCACTGCTCCCTATACATAGTGAAGAGGAAATAATAGCTTGGCCCACTGGCAAATCTCACACAGGTTACAGATTTTACCTCATCTACTTTGCATTGTGTTTTGAGATCAATATGGGAAAGCACAGCAAGCCAGCAGTGTTTGCTATATATTGCATACACTATAATGTAAGAGGTTGCTGCCAGCCCATGGCGGCATCTTTTGCTTGCAATAAATTTGGAGATTAGTAACTTAGAATCTTTTTAGATGAATCTGTGCTGGGCAAGAGCAGTGGAAATTATGAAGCCAGGCAGCAAGAAGCAAGCAAAAGTGATAGGAACAGGGAAGATGGGATGGAAAGGAGTAAGAAATTCACGTAGGACGCATCAGTTCAGTGGCCAGTCTGAAGAAACAAAGGAAGGGATTTGACTACACGGTCTAAACAGCCTAGACCCCTTTTTGTAGCCTCTAAATAATGTCACACGTGGAACAAATATATAATTTCCAAAGAAAAACATGGAAAGTCTCCATTATGCTCTTACAAATGTTTTCTATTTCTTGTCCAGCTAAATCTTTTTACCAAGTTGGACTGAGTTCTGCAAGTTGCTTCTTCAAAACTGCATTTTTTGACAAATTTGTTATTTGCCGAAAACATTCTCCCAGCTTTAATAAAAAAACAAAACAAACGAAAACCAAAAAAAAAACCCCAACAAAATTCAATGGACTGGAAAGAGTCCAGTAGGCTTTGGATCAGGTCTTGTAAAGAAGCAAATAAACATTTCTGCATGCTTTGGGAGAGCATATGAGTTCTCAGTCCTCCACAGTCTCTGCACAAAAGATGTGAGCTAAACACATGGAGAAATACCTAGTTAGATTTATTTCATCTGTAGTTAAGAAAGCAAGCTAGTTCTTCTTCAGCTTCTGCTACTGATATCTGACTGTCCTGATTATAGTCACAAAACCTTTCTTCTCTTATATGGTACACAGTTCTAAGTGTCCCAAAGTACATTAAAAGGTAAGTAAAGAACTCCATGAACAAAAGAAATGAATGCCCATTAGTGAAACAGGGAATACTGAGACTACCTGAAATAATTCTGTCTTATTTGAACTTGCTTTTAGCTTGTTTGCCTTCAACTAATCATATTATAGTAAATAGGAACATAGAGGTGCTCTGATAACAGCTCTGATGGTGTTCAGGCTGATGAAGCTAAAATGTAGTGTTTGAAGTCTAATGGCAAGCGAGAGAGAAAACACCTATTCGACATGTTAGATGAGCGGTGTATCCGGTTCTTAAAAGATATTAGCTCGAATGCCATCTTCTGAGACAGAAATATATAGAGATATACCCATGTATGTCAACCCTAGCACTGAAGAAATGGTTCAGAAGTGAGTCAGAGATGCACATGTGCATGTTTCCATGTGTGCTTCTTGTTACAGAATTCTTTTCACTGTCCAGAAGAGTTCACCATAATATTTGCCCACTACATTTGCGATATTACCTGCTCTTCTAAAAGCAGCCACCACACCTTTGCGTTCCTATAAAGCTTGGAGAGCGTTGTCCCTCTCTGGCTGTTGAAATTTTGTGACAGCTCATGAGTAACATTCAGAGCCTGGTACCCTGTGTCATCGTGATTCCACGAGACTTTATTTTATGATGCAAACACACTCTGACCTCCATAGCATGCGATATATCAAATGTGTAATGTATGCAAAAATGTTCCCAATCAGGGAGGAGGTAAATAAATTTGTTATGATTTTAATGATATGCATTTTAAATGTCACTTTTTGCTGAGCAATTAGGGCCTGAAGAGAGTGACCTTTGCACAGTGCCCAGATTTTCCTGAGGCATGGTACCTCTCCGTGCATTTATTACTGCCTTGGAAGATAAAGTGTCACCAGTATGATGCAAGTCCATCGTCTGTGGTAGGGACCTTTCTGGCTGAGACACACAATAGAAGCAAGGCAGTGCAAATGTTTTGCCACAGGAACGCTGTGGGAGAAGGAAGGGATATTATTTATTGAAATGCATTGGCCCAGTCGAGCAGAGACAAAACATGTTGCCACTCCACAACCACTCGCAGCTGAGAGCCTTTGCTTGTGAGCATGGTGCTGCCCACTGCCCTCCGTGTTGGGGTGGGATCCGGTTGCCACCAGAAGCAACCAGTTTTGCTGCTCCTCCTGCCTACTCATCAGGCTGGATAGGGCTGGGACCATGACCCCAGTGCACATGTGTGCCATCCCAACACGTGAAGACATGGACCTGGGCAGCAGAGGACAAAGAAGACCAAAGCCACAGGCCAAAGCATGGCACACTGCCCTTCCCCTTGCTTCCCAGGTGAGCAGTGTTGTATTTATCCAAGCCAGGGGACATGGGCCATGTTGTCCATCCAGGCATGGGAACATCATCTTCTCCTTACCCATCCCTGCTGCTAGATTCTGCTACAAGCCCAACAGCTTCTAGAGCACCATCTGTTCTCAGGTGTACCCACCCTCTGAATCAGGTTAAGGTATTTTACCTACCTAGTAACACCAAGAAGAGAGGCTTTTTCCAGTCGAATGTGGCCCCACTAGTCTCTCATTACTGACAGCAGTTTCAAAGGCAGGCTGTTGGGCAGAGAAGTAGTCCACATGGTCACTGTAGTTGTCCCTCTGCTGTAGCCACAGAGGCAAAAGGGAAGCAAAGCTATAGGCAGCCACCTTCCACCTCCTCTGCATCCGCTGGCGGTGCTGACAGGCCAAGCATGGCAACTACCTACACCTCAGGTCTAAGGCTATAAAGTGTTATCTATACAGCTGAGGTATTTTAGTAAGTGGTAAAATGCAATTTCAAGTAGGAAATATTAAAATACAGGACTCTGTTTTGGCAAGAACATTGCAATAATGTAGTAATGGGCAAGGTCTACCTTCCAACTGTGCCTTTGCAAGCGTTGCCATAAATACTGGACATTGTGTGGCATCTGTTAGTTCATAAACAGTGCAAAGCATCACCAGAAAGAGCAATTGTTTGCACAGAGTCATTTCCCCCCCTCTTCAGTATTTTTCCTTCAATATTTGTGACAAGTCAGTATTCATAAAAGCTGAGTCTCTGGTGGAGATGCTGGAGTTGCTCGCTGGTCTGACAGCAGGTGGTAAGGATGGCAAGAGGACCGATGTCTCTGCTTCGTCAAGGAAGCCCCTCTCCAAGCTGGAAGGCCAACCCTAGCGAGAGAGATTCAGACAACCTCTGTATCTAATCCGCTCTCAGTTTTATTGCTAGCAAGGCTGTCAAGCGTTGGGCAGATGGCTAATATTTTCTTTCACTATCAGTCTCTGTTGGATTCAGACCAATGATGTAAATATAAACAACTCTGGCTTTCAGTCACCAAAGCCTCCTGCCATCCGCCCTCCCAGAGAGGTGTTATTTAAATGAACTAGAGAAGTGGCCATCAGTGAGTAAAAACAAATCAATTTACCACACAAAGTGGAGAGCTGATCTCTTGAACCAAGTACTCGATTTTGCCGTCTCTAGCTCACATCCGAGGGGATTCAGTTCTGTGTTTACTATGAGCCTGGTGTTCGGTGGCTTTGCAGGGCAGGAGAGGTGTTGGAGTATTTAGGACAGTGTGTGTTTGAGGCCATCTGGCATGTTTGAGTCACATATGGAGCTCCCGTGACATTGAAATGTTGAGTGATTGAAGCCCAGACCTGGTGGTCTGCCCAAGCCTAGCTGTATTTTCACAGTGTGAGTCCATCTCCGGGGCTGATTCCAGTGAACCCAGAGAAAATTCACATAATCAATTAACAGCTTAATAGTGCTTTGTGCTGCTTCTTTCCAGTGTGTCCATACGTGTGATTTACTGCCACCAGTTCAATGCCACCAGCATTGTCCTTGTGTTTCCACACTCCGATGCATTCAGCACACTGCTGTAGGGTGTTAAAGCCTGGTACTGCCCAGGTAAGGGTAAATGTACGAAGGTGCCTAATACTGCTTTCCCATGAGGAATAGCGGCTCACGACACTGTCATGTCCTGGTAGACAGCAAAATGACAATGAGCAAGCAGTGTGCTCTTGTGGCCAGGAAGGCCAACAGAATCCTGGGCTGCATAGGGAAGAGTGTGGCCAGTAGGTCGAGGGAGGTCATTCTCCCCCTCTACTCGGCACTGGTGAGGCCACAACTGGAATACTGCATCCAGTTCTGGGCTCCCCAGTTCAAGAGGGACAAGGAGCTACTGGAGAGAGTCCAGCGTAGGGCAACAAAGATGATTCAAGGATTGGAGCATCTGCCTTATGAGGAAAGGCTGAGAGAGCTGTGACTCTTTAGTCTGGAGAAGAGAAGGCTGAGGGGAGATCTTATTAATGCCTATAAGAATCTAAAGGGTGGTTTGAAGGAGGAGGGAGCCAAACTCTTTTCAGTGGTTGCCAGTGAGAGGACGAGGGGTAACTGGCATAAGTTGGAATGTAGGAGGTTCCAGTCAAATACAAGAAAAAAATGCTTCACAGTGAGGGTGACGGAGCCCTGGAACAGGCTGCCCAGGGAGGTAGTCCCCTTCTTTGGAGATTTTCAAGACCTGCCTGGATGAAGTCCTGAGTGACATGTTCTAGCTCTGGGCAATCCTGCTTCAGCAGGGAGTTGGACTAGACGATCTCTATGGTCCCTTCCAACTGTAAAAATTCAGTGAAATTCAGTGAAAATGCATGTCCTCCTTACCAGACCTGCCCACTTGGTGGTAGGAAGAGAGTGACCGGTCTCACCGCTGGCTGATCACAGAGCAGCACTCATTACTCCACATCAGCTAGAGAAACACCAGTCCCTGCCATTGTCCCACCCTGGGCATAGGGTTTTTTTCAGTGTAGCATCGCCTCCCTCATCACATGCTCCTCCACATCCTTGTAGCTGATCTTTCCTGAACAGCAGTATCACCAGTAGCAAGCTTGACCTTTTTCAGTCTCCTCTTGCTATGGCAATGGATGTACCATTGGGGTCCACAAGACATTGGGACTCTATGTTAGGAACCCTGCTGGGTTTTTTTCATCACTCACAGAGTAGAAAAGGGGAATATAACAGAGCAGATCAGGAATGTTTTATGTCCCAAAATGGTACTTTCCAGGCTTAACTGTTTAAAACCTTAGCTTCTGGAAAATGTCCGATTCCAGAGTGGAGAGATGTCATGGCATCTTCATTCCCAGGTGGAAGGGAGAGACCTTAAATCAGAGAATTAACAGGAGAAATAGCTCCTCTAATCTCTAGCAGCATGTTCCATCTCAGGAACATTTGCAGGTAAGCAGCAGTCCTATACATCATTGGAGAGGTATTTAGTTTTCATGTGTTTCAAAAGCATTTTTGCTTGTTTGTTTACAATGTCACAAGTCTTAGGTCCTTCCTTTTGCATTGGTTGGTTGATTTGCTATACCAAATGTTAATGCATAGGGATGGATTGGTGCTGGCATTATTCTGCTCTTACTTCATATGAAACCAGTATGCACCTTTATAGAGCAGTGGCTTCAAAGAGTCGGGGGGAAAAAAAAGCCAACCAAAAAACCAACCAAGAAAAAGCATCTACAGATTTCTGGATCATGCATTAAAAATGATTCTGAAATATTATCATGGATTACTTTAATGCTGCCATAGACAGACCGTTGCAATGATCACTGAAAGGAGAAAGAAATATTTCACAGGGTGTAAATGAACAGAGAGACTGCTAAAAAAGAAAGCATGCAAATTATAGGGAGAGATATTCAGTACTCTCATTTGAAATATTGAGTCTAGAAAGTCTGAAGGGGGGGTAGGTTCTCAGGCAATTCTGCAAGGATATCCATGTTTTACATTTCCAGCCTTCCAGGGAATATCTGGAATTCAGCCTATGCTGCCTTTTATAAGTAAAATAAATAGAGGCAAAATAATTAAAACAAATACAATAAAACAAGGTTAACTTGCATATAGACTTCTGAGAGCATAGTATTTGCTTCATTTTTTAACCAGAAATTTCTAAAAGTGTAGGCTTTTTTTTTAAAAAAAAAAGAAAAAGCCAGACAGAGAATCCTTCTTCCCCCCTCTGGTGATTTTTCTCAACCACTTGTGCTTTCGCTGTGCTGCTGGAGTAGCTGGGAGACAATTGGAGGTTATTTTTAGACTGACTCACTCTGTAAAGCTGACATTTGTAGGTTAGGCGTACCAGTTGCCGACTGCTTCTTCTGCTGCATCGTCCTTAAATATTCGCCTTCTAAACAGTCGGACACCCCCCCTCCTCCTTCCCTAGTCTTTCCCCATAAGTATCAAAGTACTAAATCCATGTTGTGTCTGTCGACATTTTGAGTCAAGATGAGTTAAAAGCATCATTTTAGAGGCACAGTCAGCTCATGTCCTTTCAGGCAGCTGGAAAAACCCGACGAGATGCGGTGCTCCTGCGCCTCAGATCTGCTCCTAATGGAGCACAATGTGCTCTGCTCCCCTTAAAGCACACAGAAGAACCAGGCCGTGGTCCGTGTTGCTGGGTCAGATTCATGTACTGAGGGTCCTGCTGAGCTCCACACCAGCAGGTCTCCTTCTCTGCTTGCTGTCCTCTCTGAGAAAACAGGGGGTGAGAGGAATTTGTCTGCCTGCAGCCTGTGTCCCCCCAAAAAAGGGGATGCTCAGGAGAACCGTGCATTGTGGCCTGGGTTTCTCAGGCTTGCTTGTGGACATCCTTGTCCACTGAAGGTGGGGAAAACGAGCTGTCATAGCTAAACTGAGCTAAATTACTGGTGTGTCCTGCCTCTGGGCAGGTATTTGAGCATGGACGTGCAGGCGCTCTTGGTGAGCACCTTTGCAAAGATGGGCAGGAATATATGGCACCCTGTGAGCAGCAGCCCACGGGGGCTGGGGAGCAAATCCCTGGGATGGATTTGGACACCGGCTCAAAGAGCTGGAGAAGTTCTGGTGTACCACAGACACTGCACTGCAGTTATTCACTGCCCTTAAGCCTTAACACGAAGAAGTGTGGTGAATTTAAATCACTGAGCTTTCAACTCTGAACTCTGAATCTGCTGGAGTTTACGGAAACACAAAGAGCTTCTAAGCCTGAGGAGGAAAGATGGTTGCTAAAATTGGAATTCAACAGCAGATTAGATTACGAAACTGCCATTAACCTACTCTATATTATAATCTCAAATCCTTCTAATGTATTTGGCATGCAGCAGTACAAACATTATTTTCCACTTTAAATTCAGACTGAACAGAAATCCCTTTTCCAGTCAGGCACTTTCTTCTCCTGGTGCTTTTGGGGGACTAATTTTAAAATTAATATCTTCATGCAAATTGCCGCATAAATAAATCCAGGCACATAATCTTTTAGGGCAAAATCCTTTTTTTCCAGTGGAGACCAAGTGTGGGCCCCATGCCAGGTAAAATCTAGTGTGCGGTCTGGTGAAATCCATCCTCAGCCACTGAGCCATGAAGACAGACCTCTGCTGTCCTGCTGAATGCGATGCTCCTACTGGGGTTTATGAGCACAGAGGTAACTGCAGACCTCCACAATGATGGTGCCAAGTTACCAGGACCATATCACCCTTTTCTGTCCTTATAATGCGTATTGCCACCATGGTCCATTTAGGACAACCCCAACATCTCCTTTCAAAGAGCTGAGTAGGGGAAGACAAAACATACCTCCTTCCATGTAGCCTGACTGCGTGAGGTGGCTGGGAAACAATTGGCTGATCCTTTACACCAGCATCACCCATAGGAACAACTGGATTGTTCTACCAGGAACAAGTGCTATTCTCATCCCTTCCCAAAGAGAGAAGTTGGAGCATGAGGAAAGCCAGGGAGGTTGGAGGTAGGGCTGCTGGGAGACCAGAATGATTCAGGCAAGGACACAGTTGAGATTTAAGTAGTCTTTGGAGGAAAGCATTGCTGAGCAGGGTGACCAAATAGAGGAACAGACAAAAAAAAGCAAAACAAAAATACCACACTAGATTCTTCTTTTCTTAGTTCTGTACCTTCTGCCAGAATTAAGTGAAATGAAGATGTTATTAGACTCTCTCTGTTTTAATGAGATTTCCATAGTCCCAGCGAAGTAGTGCTCTCAGTTGACACAGGAGAGCACGCTGTGAGGGAAGCAGTGCATCACCCAGGTCGGTCAGTGTGTCTTGGTCCATGCTCGTAGAAGCCCAAAGTTATTGTAGCTCTGTGCCTTTGCAGCTCATCCTTCTGGCTCAGGAAGCAATGCTGTGCCAAAGTCTGGGAGCATCTCCTGCTCTTGTGTGCACCACAGGGGAAACCTGAGCCCAGCGGTGGGAGGTGTGCTGGCTCTGTTCATTTCTCCAGCAGTAAGCAGGATTGTGCCTGTGTTTAATAAACCTACACCTGTTATTTCATTTCCCAGAAGTGCTCACCACTGTGCTAGAGACTCCATGAGGGCACAAAAGCATCCTCTCCCTACAATAGCAAAATAACATCGCAAAGTTGGCAGGGCTCCTCTCACCCATCACTAGCTCCTGGAAATTCAGATCCTAAAAGCAGCTAAATGCAAATCAAAAGCAGAAATTAAGAAGGAAGGAAATGTGTTAACCAGTTAATTAACTGATTGATGTTACTTTAGTGGTTCTCACCCCACAGTCAGCATCAGTTCAGCAAAACGTGCTTTCAAGAGAAATGATGCTAATTAAATACATGACAGAGTAGCCCAGGTAATAATTAGCAAGGCATAAAGTGACCATTCATTGGGAAATCTTTTTGTCAGGCCTGCAGCTGATTTGTATTTTTGTTTGTCTGCCCAAACCTTAGGCTACCTAAAAAGATCTTCTCTAAATGTAACGTCCAGATCCTGGTTTAAAAAGCAGGAGAAATCCGAGATACAACCAGCATTCATTTTCTATTATGCAAATATAACTTCACAGTATGACACATCTGTAAGGCTTCATTTGGTTTCCCCCCTGGCACAGTAAGCATCTGCAGCTTTACTGCCTTTGATATACTGTTTTTGATTAAATTAAAGATGATATTTATAGTAATTTCGGTAATGTCATTAGCTGTCACTGGAGTATCCTCCAATATTTTGTTTCCTCCATATGTTTTGCAGAAGGGATAATGAAATTTGACTGTCCTGCAGCTTGGCTGTAATAGCCTTGTTTGGGAGCAGGGTTACATGGGATCAGTTGCTACTCCTCCAGTGAAAATGGTGGCGATCTGGTGGGCTCTGGGAGCTGTGCATGACAAGCCTGCCCTGGTGCCACCACCGTGCCCTTCCTTCCCCATCCCTCCAGAGACAAGTCCATCTTCCCTGTAGGTTGGCTCAAAACACGTCTGCGGGTTGAGGTCAGGAGGGATGGATGGAAGGGTGGACAGGTGGGAGGGTAGGACTTACGAGGAGTGACTGCAGATCACCAGTATATTCAGCAGAGAGAGGAAAATCCTGAGGAATAAGATGACAAGCAATAAATACCTTCAGTTTAACAGTTTAAACAAAGGTGGGGAATTATTTATGGTAGGATAGTGAGTGTTGGCCAAAGGTCAAGGAAAGGAAAACTCAGTTTAGACTTCTGAGGGGAGAAAGTACCTGGTACATAGCACTGTTGCCAAGACCGGAGGCTGAGGCACATGTCTGTGGCCATGCAAGATGAGAAGGACCATAGGCTGGGGTTAGGTGGTGACAGTCCTGAGAGTGGGAGAGAGAAGCTGGGCACACGACCAACATATTTTCTCTTCTCTCTCTGATCCTGAGCCTCATCCTGCAGAGCACAGACACTTGCAATGCTCCACAGGCACTCCCGCCTGGCTCTGTGTAGTTACTTGTTGGATTAAATACTCCAATTTTGGGACTGTTTTAGCTTCACTCTCTTAAAGTCCCAAATACACTGTGTAACTTGAAAGAGTGAGTGCAGTACTGACATTTCTGGTGGGCCGTAGGCACACTGGAGTTAAATTATTACTGCAGAATTCAATGTATAAGTATTCACTCCCCAAGAGGTGAGGAGTGATAGTGTATGTCTGAGTGACTTTGTTTAAGTAAAAGAAGATTGCTTGACTTTGCATTAATCTTTCAGATTCATTTTGCAGAAAAAAAAAAGATAATTAATTCCCCTCACAAATATCCCCCAAGAGCATTTAGAAGGACAAAACAAAAAAAAAAAGAGAACATGAAAAATGTTTAGATAATTTGGAGTATTGCTCATAACAGTGCATTCCCAAGTTGTGCATGCTAAAGATCTGACCCACTAAAACACACAGATCCAGCCCCAGTGTGGAGGGTTTGGGGGAAGCATGGGAGGGAGGTCCCACCAGCCTCTGGAACATCCTTATGCCAGTGCTGGAAGTAGCAGTGGCACACACAGCCTGGTGGCCTTCCCCAGTAGGGACTAGAGTTGATGGACATGACAGACTGATGACGGGTGCAGAGGATCTCTGCATGGCTCCCTGAGCCTTCCTAAGGCCGTGCTGCCTTATCAGTTTAGCACCCCAAAAAGAAAAAAAGTCATTATAATTAGTAACTTGCTGTGCACCACGTTTTAAGGCTAGTTTTGCCCCTAACATAAAATCATAGAATCATATGGGGCTGGAAGGGACCTCTGGAGATCATCTAGTCCAACCCCTTGCTAGAGCAGGTCTACCTAGAGCATGTTGCACTGGAATTTGTCCAGGTGGGTTTTGAATGTCTCCCTGTGGAGAAGGAGACTCCACCACCTCTCTGGGCAGCCTGTTCCAGTGCCCTACCACT
>BJBW01007858.1:714-14036 GCA_004320125.1 Scolopax mira
AGGTTGTGGAGTCCCCTTCTCTGGAGGTTTTCAAGACCCACCTGGGTGCAGTCCTGAGTGACTTGCTCTGGGCAATCCTGCTTCAGCAGGGGAGTTGGACTAGGTGATCTCTACGGTCCCTTCCAACTCTAAAAATTCAGTGAAATTCAGTGAAAGCAGTCCTTCTGGTACCTGGGCATATCTGAAAAAGATTATATATTTCTATTTAAATAGGATTCACATTAGAAAAGTTTCTGAAATCTGTTATATTGAGTAGTAGAAAAATGATGTAAACCAAATTATCTATGAAAATTAGTTGGTTATGGCAAAGGAAACATAACTTCTTTGGAATAATTAACTTGTTCGTGTCCAAGTTCAGACAGTATTTGTTGTTGGAAGCATGAGAAAAATTACAGAGGCATGAGGCAAGTTACACAACATGGCTTCATCTTGCAAATCAGCATACTGCATCAATTCTAAACCAGCAGGGCACTCTGATGAATATGCAGATTAGACCTAATGGGAAAGCTATGAAGCAGGGAGCAGTTTAAATTTTCTTCTTATTTCTATTTTTCTTTAGTAGCTATGCTTGAACAAATAAGAGTGATTTCTGTGAGTGGCATTGGTTATGTATTTTAAGTGTGCAGGCATTTTTAATGTTTTAATTTTTTTTTTAATTCTTGATGCAGAGATTTTTGTAGTGAATGGATTGAAAAACAAACATGAAAAGGAAGTGAAAACACAGTCTCTTACTGGAGTAGTGAACACTGAAGTCTTCACCTGAAGTCAACAGAAATTAAGAACTAAACCAGATTTAATATGTAAAGGAAAGACTAAGGCAAAGATGAGAACAATATCAATGTTAGTAAGATAGGTATCTACCTTCACAGTTGGACTTTATTGTTTATGTATTGTTATCTGCTTATGTACAGTCTTTTCCTTTACCTGTCTTAAATAAGGAGGCAGCAGTGTTTGGAAGTAGATTAGTGTTACAGACAGCATAAGGGTGAATGTGTTTTAATGCTTAGTCCAGCCAGTCACTGGAGGTTTCCTCATCTAGACAACATTTCAGATACAGCAGGGAAAATATAAGATATTTGTTTGTCAGACACAGTACCCAGTATCCTCTGTATGTCTCAATACCTGTTAAAATAAAACTTTCTCTCTTTGTCAAGAGATTTGGTCAAATGTGGGTCCATAATTTCTCTTTTCCTTAGTTTTCTCAGAGAGTTTCTTAGAGAGTGAAGTTAATCTAGTTCATGGGAAATACAGACTCAAATCTAATTCTGTCATGAGCATCCTAGGAATAGAAAGTTGGAACATTACATAATTTTGAAAAGTACTTAAACATCTTAAATGAACTGAACATCTGACTCAGACCAGATTAAGAAAAAGTGCCTTCAGAGCTAAGTAATTAAGTATTTACTGTGACAAACCCTGCGTATTTCTGTCTCAGTTCCCCAAATCTCACCTGTGAAATGAACATAACAGCATTTTCAAGGTACTGGGAGGAAAAAGTAAATAAAAAAAATGATGCAATGCCATACAGAAGGATTTATTTTTTTCCCCTTAAAAGGTTCTGCACAGGCCCTGGAGATTATCTGAATTAATGCAAAGCATGCTCCTCATGGAGGCTGAAGCATCTGTAACGAGCCTTCCAGATATAAGTGTTAAAGCTTGTATTCCATTTCCTTAAATGCTTAAAGTGAGTTAGTGCAATACAAGAATTACTGTCATGCAGGAGAAGTAGATTGGTGCTCCTATACACACAGCTGGGTGCACTCAACAAAATGTGGCTTTAAGTTGTTGTCATTCAATAGTTTGGACTTGTAGAAACAAAAGTCAATTAAGCTGAAGATAAAAATGAATGTTCCCCAGCTGAATCTAGTCTACCTTTATTTATGTTTGAACTAAAAGTAACTCCACTAAAGACTAAATTTACACCAGTATGAAACTCATATCACTAAGCTAAGTATGTATGTCTGAGTGGAAAGCTCAGCATGCTTACAAATGAAAAGCAGGCAGTTGAAGGAAATGGCTGTGGAGAAGAGTCTCTTTCTTCAAAGTCACTTCTTTCTCCCTGTTAATTATAATCATTAGTTGGTTATAACTGGTGAAAAGTACCAAGTCTTCAAAAAGTTAAGATGACCTGAAGTGTATTTTGGTTTGGCTGCTTTTTTTGGGGAGGCCTGTGGGATTCTTTTTGGTAGCTGTGATTTTTCACACACTGAAGATTGCTTTGTTTTCCTGTTGCAACAAGTCTCCCAGTAGACCTTCTCCTGAGTAGATTGAAGATAGGAATCCTCAAGTGAATAATTATGATATATACCAGGTAGGTTAATTAGTTAAATTGTAGCCTGTCACTTAAAACTCAGTCTTATCTGTTTGTAGTTACCTACTTACCTGGGACAATCTGGTTTTGGGGATTTAAAGATATATCTTTCAAAGATGCTGAGTGCCAAGTAACCAAAAATATACATTGGAAGAAAATGGTATCTAGGATTAAAAGTATTTACATATGATTTTTAATGATTAATAATTACTAGTGGGTTTTTATTATACTATTTCCAGAATGTCTAATATTAGATTACTGATGACTGTTTGTTATGGTAGTATTCCTCATAATATAGCATAGTATTTGGCAAGCAGTGAGGCATAACACAGGAAGAAAATGGTTGGATTTTTGTTTTGTTGTTGTGTTTGGTTTTTTTTTAAAAGAAAAATTGAAAAACTGAACTAGTGGCATGTTATAAGTTGTATTCTACTTTATTAGTTGAACTAATAAATCAAGACCTCCAAAAGACAGTGAATTAGCTGCACTGTTTCAAAAGAATGAGCAAGGGAATAATGCATCATTGAAACAACGATTTACTGTGAAATTCTTGAGCATAAAATACAATTAAAACAAGGCTTGATTTACTGTCTTTAAAAATTTAAGATAGTGCAAATGTGAACTTTCAATAAATAATGAGAATCAGCAGGATGCTATCCAATTACCTAAAACATTACAAGCATCTCATAGGAATGGGATAATTTGATATTTTTTTTGTTATGGTAGTTGAGCATCTTTAACATGATATAGTAGCAATAATAAAAAATGTAAATACTATGAATGTGACTAATATAATGTTTAAATTCAACTTCAAGATAATTCTCTGAAGTTTTAATTAAAGTTATGTTTAAGACATTGATCCAGAAATCTTTTTGGTTTTGTTAAATTTTCAGTTGAATAAAAAATGGTATTGCAAACTACCTTGTCTTTATTGTACCCATGAAGAGTGAACAAAATTATCAGTACTAATATAAATTCTAAATTTCCATTGACCACTACTCCTACCAAAAAAAATTCTTTAAAGAAGGATCTGTATCTGATAGGTCAAAAAGCAGATAAAAATTTGAGTTTGTAATGTTCACAGTTTATCTGAAGGTCACTTAGACTTTCCTTTCATTCACTAAATATACATATAACTCAAAATATTAAATATAACTCAATTATACATATAACTCAAAATTATTTATTAACTTGATAATTTCTAAGTTAATTAAAAATAACATATTTAGGGATCCTGGGCTACTGGCATAAAAAAAAGGTCTACAATAATCCACTGAAGGAATTAGCTTTTTTGATAAAAGCTAATAATTTGTTTAACTGAAACTTTTGTGATTAAATTTGGTATGTACTTGGCAAGCAGGACAACTGCAGTTCACAAAACCAGAGACTTAATCAGATGGAACATGTTTGTTTTGCAAAGTTTCACCTCAGTTTTGTATATTTACAAATGCTCAGATAGAGCATTTATAAATGCTTTATCACAGAATGCAAGCTCCTTTGGGATTTGCTGTAAATTATGAATGTCTGTATACAGATTTATAGTGTGCTCTTACAAAGCAGACTGAGCATGATCATAACAAAACTACTTGCTTTTTTCATTGTGAACAGAATCCTAGTGTACTGCCTCATTTTTCTTATTTATTTTATTTTATTTTATTTTATTTCACTGTAGCAGAAAGACAGGTACTTTCCTTCCTATATTTCTTTGTAAGGTGCTTCAGTATATGATAATGAAGGATCTTTAGATAATTTAATATCTTTATTATATCTGATAGATATATTAAAATATCTATAGAATATCTTTAGGTAATTAAATACTTCATGTAAACTCCACAACTTCATTATTTGGAGACTGTGGCTGAACAGGTTGATTGCTGAATAATGTGATGCTGGAAAATATTTTCTGTGTAAGCTATGAATTGCCATCATTACACCGAGTGCTATGAAAACTTTTTGCTGAGAACTTAATTGCAAAGGTATGAAACAGAATGACAATGGCAACCTTATGTAAAATTCTTGAAGGACCTTCTTATAACACCATTATTACTAAAGGTAGATGTATCATTAGAAGCAGAAAAATCAATATTATTATAATAAAGAATACGGCTTTTATTACTGATAGTAAATTACAACATTGTGGTGCATGTTTCTTCTAGTGGTGTTATATTTTTGTTATCATTCTTAGTAAAATCAAGTAAAGTATGTTTTCTAAGCAAATGATTGTAGTCTGTGGTGGGTTGATTCCAGAGAGCAGATAAGCCCACTCAAATGGCTGTTCATTCCCTTCCCCCAGAATCAGGAGAGAACAGAAAGAGCAAACAGAAGAAAATTCATGGATCAAGGTAAGGACAGTTTAATAAGAGAAGAGGACAAAACCAACAGATCCAAAGGCAATCACTCGTGAAACTCCACAAGCAGACCAATGTTCAGCCACTCTCTGGACTCTGGGCACTTGGGAATACAAGCCCTGCTCCAGTATTGTGTGGTTTTGGGGGGGGTTGGTTTGTTTGTTTGATTGCTTGTTTTTTTTAATTACTAAGCATAATGTTATAGGGTGTGGAATATCCCTTTAGCCAATTCAGGAGGTCAGCTCTCCTGTCTGTGTCTCCTCCCAGCTTCTTACCCAACCCCAGCCTAATTGCTGGGGAGGGAAGAGGACTGAGAAAAAGAGAAAGGGTTGATGTTGTGCAAGCACTGTCCAACAGTAGCCAGCACTAGTGTGTTATCAACACTGTTTTAGCAGCAAAAACCAAAACACAGTATCATATGGGCTGCCATGAAAAAGCTAACATGAAGAAAGATAACATGATCCCAGACAAATCTAGTACATAGTCAAAGAGCCTAAATATTGGTGGCAAAGTGTCCTAATCATAATCACCCTCGTTTTGGATAATAAACAGTATTTTTCCAAAACACAAGGAATAACTTTTGCTAATCACAAACGAAGCATCTGATGCAGTCAATGCAGTCACCCAATTGATTTGGCTTCAAAAGCTTGAGAAGCAGAGAAGGAAGAAAGTGGCAATGCTCTTGGGTAAATGTGGAAGGGTGGTACTTCTTGATAAGCAACATTAGTGCTGTTTTAAGATTAGTTTTCCCTAAATAGACTTTTAAAAATTAGTCTGAAAGTCTACTTTCAGGAAGCCAACACTGATTACCTGTCATTTCCCATTGAGGAGGATTACCTTTTCAGCACCTTCTGAAGTAGTGGTGGCTCTTGCATAGAGACTGAAGAATGGCTTAATTGAGTGAAAGTGTTACAAGAAGTAAAAACCTCATTATATTTCTTCAAGCCTGAAGAGAATAACTGAAGGGATTGAAAATATTAATTTATGAACAATCTGATCTTTCACTAGTTAATTGTGTAATTATCCTGTCTTGAATCCAACAAGTTGGATTTTAGAGATACCATTATTCCTAAAAATGGTATATTTGGTTATTGGTATTTTTAAATCACTTCAGATCAAACAGATGTTCTCGAATAATTTTCAGAAGTGGTTCAAGCTCAATTTAGCCTAAAGTACCTTCTTTAAAACTGGGCCCAAGTTGGTTTCTGATGGATTTACCATATGAATTGCAAGTCAGTTGCCTTTCTCTGATCTTGATTATCTAATTTAGGAAAGAAGGGTACGCTTTCAGTGATACCAATTGGGAAGGAATTTACTAGTGACTGTTCTGGAAAGAATTTGAGCTTGCAGTTAATTTGCTGAGCTGCTCTCTCTTTTTCTATCAGTACTTATAAAAAAGATGTGTGCTTGGAACAGAGACCATTTTTTAAAAAATCTTATTTCTCTGAGATATATTTTCCCATATAAACATAGCTTTTCTTTTTTTCGTGCTTGTATTTTCATTTAGACATTTATTTTTTTAGTGCTCAGAAATGTCATTTGTCTTTTGTTTGGGCTGGTTTAGTTAAATTATTTAAAAGCTGAATTTTAATTCAAGTCTTAGAAGCCTCCAGAGGTTGGATTTTCAACATGTTTTGTGTTAATGGGGTAGTGGTGGAGTGTTTTCAGTTTCATTTAAATATTCTATTCTTGTTCGCACTCTGTTGCTCCTGTTGAGATAGCCATAATTTAAATAATTGAATCAATGAAAAAAATCCAAAAGTGTAAAACTTAACAGTCTATTCCAAAAAGGTCAGATGCCAATTACTGTAATTTTGCATAAAATGAAAGAAGAAAGCCTGACCCTTTCACTCCAAGGCAAAACTGTTAGGATAATTAGGAAAATCTCATGGAGCTTTTTCAATCAATAAATGTTTCAGTGAATGATTGCAGCACCAAAATTAAAAAGTTTTGCTCTTGCTCTGGCAATTATGCTAATAAAACACCCCTGGATCTGATTGAGAGAGGAGGGGCGGAAGAAGGGATGGTCAGTACAAGAGAAGGAGAAAAAGAAGGAATGATTTATCTAACTTATCCCTTAGAAAGATTCAGGAGATTTTTGTTGTGAACAATTCTAGTGATTTCATTTGTTTCTAACACTGTATTATAGCTGCTTTATGCCTTTTTGTTCTCTTATTTGCATTTGTGGTTTTCAAAAATACTTTTATACAGTGTGTCAGGTGGTGTCTACCTAGTTCTGGTGTCTGGAGCATAAACAGCAGATAATGTTTCATACCTTTTATTTTAATCCTTCACTCCATTCAAGTTCAACTACACATCACAGGACAGTGCCATTTTGAAATAGCAGAGCAAGCCCTGAGCCAAGTCATTTCAGTATCAGAAGAAGTCTAGTTGTGCCTGGCATTCTGCCTGGATTTGTTAGCCTGCTGAATAGTTAGGTATTCTATTCTGGTAGAGTACTATTCCAATACAACTACAGTACTTTCAGCGTGCAAACTGTTTTCAGCATCTCCATGCAGTGCAGGATTATGGCATTGAACATGTTCTTTCTTGATCCTTCAGGTGAAGATAGCCTCTGTCAACTCATTCACATCAGAAAACTTGATCTCTGGCAATGTTCTTATCTTGGTTCAGAAACCCAAACAGGTAGGAAGTTGAATTTGGTCATTTTTCAGTTCGGTTCATTCAGAGTACTTGAAATTTAACTGTAGTTACCTGGGAGAACAGAATGATAGAAAAAGATATTTGTTCATTTTTCAGGTGCATGATTAATCTTTTTCTGAAAGATTGGATATGCAGCATAACAACAGTAATATGTATTTTATTTTACATTCAGACTGAGGAGATTCTGCATCTCATTGTTAATATCCCTAATTTTTGCATATTTGAAGTGAGGGGTAGCATATAGTGTCCTGTTCATAAGAACATAAAGACCTAATGAGGTTCAATGAGCACAAATGTAAAGTCCTGCACCCGGGGAGGAAGAACCCCAGGCAGCAATATAGGTTAGGGGTGGATCTTCTGGAAAGTACTTCTGAGGAAAAGGATCTGGGAGTCCTGGTGGATGGCAGGCTCTCCATGACCCAGCAATGTGCCCTTGTTGCCAAGAGGGCGAATAGGATCCTGGGCTGCACAGGAAGAAGTGTGGCCAGCAGCTTGAGGGAGGTCATTCCCCTCCTCTCGTCTGCACTGGTGAGGCCACATACTGTGGTGGAGGCCACACACTGGTGAGGAATACTGTGTCCAGTTCTGGGCTCCCCAGTTCAAGAGGGACAGGCAACTACTGGAGAGAGTCCAATGTAGGGCAACCAAGATGATTAAGGGATTAGAGCAACTCCCTTACCAGGAAAGGCTCAAAGATCAGGGGCTCTTTTGCCTCCAGAAGAGAAGCCTGAGGGGAGATCTTATCTATGTTTATAAGTTCTTAAAGGGTGGGTTGAAGGATGATGGTGCTGGACTCTTTTCAGTGGTTTCCAAGGGGCAATGAGCTCAAGCTGGAACATAGGAAGTTCTCCACTCAAATATGAGGAAAAACTTCTTTAGGGTGAGGGTGACAGAGCACTGGACCAGGCTGCTGAGAGAGGTAGGTCTTGGACTCACCTTCCCTGGAGATTTTCAAGACCTGCCTGGATGCATTCCTGAGTGATGTGTTCTAGGCAATCCTGCTTAGCAGGGGAGTTGGACTTTGGACTAGATGATTTCTAGAGTCCCTTCCAACTCTGTCAAATCTGTGAATCTGTGAATAATTAACTGTAGTGTAGTTTCTAGTGACCATTTGAAATCTGAAATAAAAAGCATCAAACTATATTCTAGAATCCTCTGCTTTTGTGATATGTAAGGAACACAAAAGGCTGTGAATTCACTTCTATTTCTAAATAGAAAACAGCCCTTTCAGTGTAAGTGAATAGTTCTTTCATTCTCTAACAATGTTGAGTGTTCAGGGTTCTGAGCTCTTTGCTTTTGGTGATTCAACAAGACCTGCCAAATCACGATGGATGGCTGAAGCACTGTCCTCTCTTTTCTCCATATGTCTTGTTGATTGCATTGAGGTTCAGTTAGCACAGCCAAGGACTAGATATATAATGTGCTAGCATACAGCTGAACATATAGTTGTGATGATGAATAGTGGTTTTTAAATTCCCTTAATAAGACGAATGAGTGAAATCTTCCTGGATTGTACCTTTTAATTGACACTTACTGATTCAGTACAAAAGACTGCATTGCATGTGGTCTTTTCAACAACAGTTTGATTTGTCTTATCGTTCAGAAAAATGAAACAGTGACTACAATGTAAAATAATTGTTGGCCAGGAATGGACTATAAGTGATCTGCACAGGCAATGCAAATATTGGCATATGGATTAAATATGGTTATCCAGGTGCTATGGGAACTGTACTCTTCAGTTTAATAAAAAAAAAAAAAAGGTGAATAGTAACAAAGCTATTTTGTTTCAATTATAATTATTATTTTTGTTAATCAAAATAGTCAAGGCTAATGAAAGCATTGTTAGTGGTTGGTGAGACAGTCACTCAACACTATTTTTTTAACATTTCAATTGTACAAGAGGAATCAAATTTTTAATTTACTTTTTTGTTGTTATTGATTTGATTTTGCTTAATTCTACTATGGTAAAACTCAGGAGTTTCATTCATGGCCAAGACTAAACAACTGCATTTAGTACATTGGACTGAATGTACGGGAGTTGATGACTGCTTATTTACAACCTGTGGATTTGTCAACTGAACAGTTATTTTTCATAACTCTTTCTTGTGAGCAGCCACAAATCCTTGGCCTCATCCTTGAAGTAGGGAGATCAACACCTCTTGTCTGGTGTGGTCTCGTCTTATCTGCTTCTCTGTGAGTAAAAGGAAAAACAAAATAAGCAAAAAGCTTGTGTGAGTATCTCTTTGAGGGAGAAAATAACAAAAGATTCTTTTCTTTTCTTGTCAATTCCTGTAAGTTCAAAAGGTCACATCATGTTTTACAAGCTCTCATATTTTGAAAGGGGAAGCTGCTTGTGTCTTAGCCCACTGGTAAAATGACTGAGATTAAATGGAAGTTCTAGAGTCAATGACTCTACTTTTGGGTAAATGGGGTATTAACATTTACTACTTGGCTGCTGCATTTTCATATCAATCCTTCTTATTTTTCCATGACTCAATGAAGCTTGTGCTCTTTTCTGCACAATTGCTTGGTTTCCACATGGGCAATGGAGCATGACTCTGACTCAAATCAGGCTTGATATTTAGGGAGCTGTTGTGAAATTCATGAAACATCTTAGGTGAAAAAGGATTTGAAACAGTCTTGCTCACTCCTGGGATAAATGTTCTGACAAGTAGGTCCTGTCCTGTGTGTTTTCATGAGTTACACGTGAAAGAGAGAAAATGGAAAAGTTTGCTGAGAAAAATAAAAAGCTCAAAAGATCTTAGAAAAGGTAAATCATCCTTCCTCTGTGCAAATAATAGAGATCACTAAAAAAAAAAATACCTTTTTTTTCTATACAAACTTTTCTATAAAATTTCTTAAATGAGTTTGCAAATGTTTTTTATGACTGATTAAAAAAAATATTATACCTATATTGTCTGGCTTACCTCATAATTATTTCATAACATTTTCATCAGTGTTTACAATATCAAACTGAAATTGAAATGCATGCAAATTCTTAGGTATGAAAACTGAAAATAAAAATACCTTCTGGTTATTGGAGTTTTTTTCTGATCTTTGCTCCTGAAATGAAATATATTTAGACTTAGTATACTGGCTAAAATATTTTCCTTCATTCGTGTACTAAACCTATGAAATTAAACACTTACTACTAACTTTTCAGAACCATAATTGGCTAAACCCACAACTGGAAACTAGTCTGAGTAAGGACTACAAGATAATGAACTCAGTGTTGTTTTATATCACTGTCAAGTCCATAAAACAATTTTTCTTATTATTTTTGTTTTCTCCTCTGTGTTAGGGGCCTAGCCCTAGTCCCACATTAGAGTGTGAAATACTTTCCCCTTAGAAAGGTGTTACAGTTCAGGTTTGCACCCTCCAGAAACGCTCTGAAAGATAGAAGCTTATATGAAAGATTGCATCAATACTACATTTCTACCCACACAATAACAATATACTCATAAAGTTATTATCAAGTTTTTTATAATGGGAACTATGCAAAAACACTAAAACCCATGCAACTTCTGTAACTTGTACTTTCAACAGTAGGTGAACATTTGTGCTAAGCAAGAGTTATTAATTCAGTCAAATACAAATACTAAGTCATTACCGTATTGCAAATCTGGATTTATAATAGTAATCCTGTTGAAGTAAATTAGGTTTAATTCTGATTTCAGCTCATAATTTCTGCAACAATAGTGCTTCTTTAAAAGATTTATTTACTAACATGTTACTCATTTTTTTACTTGAAATGTAGATGATATAGGTTCCATCAAAATCACTTAAACAGTTACTTTCAGACCACTTGTTAGGGTGAAGAATTCTGACACTGTTTTTGCAGTGACACTAGAGATTTGTTCTGAAATGGTGCTTAATCCACTTGGAGACAGTTTTAAAAAAAATTTTAATTACACTGTAATTGTAAAATCTTCTATTTTTCTAATACTTTTAGTCAAGGTTAACATTAATTCTATATGAGAAGCCACCCTTCAACTGGAGCTTGAGAAGGTTCCTAACATTTTAGATCCTGAAGACTAAAACCCAAACAATTTGAGAGCAGAATTACAGCAACCAAAATCATTATTTAAACTATTTGGAGAGTCTTGCAAATTTTATAAACTAGTGGAAACTATTTTCTGGGAAGATAGTAATTCTAAAGCCACAATGAATGTATAAATGCTTGTGACAGTGTTAAATATTAATACCAGATTCTTTCACTCTCCTACAAAATCTTAGCAAAACAGTGTTTAAATAACTGAAGAAGACAGACTTCTATGGATTTAAGTGTTGTGGGATTGTTTTGGGGTTTTTTTTTGGACTGAAACTGGTAATTTTGGGGATCTCTTATTTGTGAATGAATAGTTTATTTCCCCCAAAAGACATCTGCACATCAAACTACTTAAGTGGTATTATTTAGCATCAGCTGGCGGATGGAGGTGGTAGTGGGTGTGGTGGGAGGTGTCTATGGAAAACAGATGTGTTGAATTGACTTGTTCTGAAATTTTTCAAAAGCCTTTTCTAATTGGTGTGTTGGGTTCTGTTTATGAAAAGGATAATGTCAACTTGGTGTTCTCCCTTATATGATTCAGTTTAGTAAAGAATGGATGTGATGGGAAGTGTAAGTCTATGGTGCGTGGGGGATGTTGTGTTCATTCTTTCTCTGAGATTGAGAACAAGGATTTGAATTGCAATGTGCAGATCTCATCCACTGAATTTGGGATCTGTGAAGTCTCTCGGAGCTTTTCCAAATTGTAGATATATGATATGCTTTTCATTAGATTGCCTTGAAACCCACATACAAATCTCTATTTTATGGTCTTATCAAACATAACTGGTAGATGCCAACAAGCCAAATGAGTTCTTCTTTTGTGCTGAAAAATAGTTTGTGGAATAATTTCAATTGCTACAAAAATGGATGTCAGCAAAGATGGCTTAAGAGAAATCACTCTGAATGAATAAATATTGTCCTGATACTTTTCACATGTATAGAATTCAGAGAGACGGTGTCATGAAGGGTGGAATGGAGAGTAATTCCCTCTTTCTATTGATATGAATGAAGTAAAATTGTATTAATTACTTGATAATGTATTGTTACAGGATGCTGAAACAACGAAGTGTGCTTCATGAGTGATTTTTCTTACAGCAAGGAATATTTATGCTCAGTCAAAATGTTACCCTTACAATTGCTGCAGTACAACTCAATAGCCTTTCTGGATTTCCAGAAAATGGATAAAGAAGATAGAATAAAGGACTCTGCATTAGTTTTCTTAACTGACAACTAATTCCTTCTGGGCATCTGTTGAAACTGTCCCAAAATGAGTGTGAAGAACAGATTTTTCTATATACTGTATTATATGTTTCAGGTGTGACCTCAGTGAATAGTCAAATTGGAACAGATTTTGTGCAGAGCAGTACATGCGTGCAGCAGCCCTGACAGGTTCAAGATTTTTCAGAGTAACTCACCCAAACTGCATAGAAGCCAGTTGCCAGACTAGTTCACGTTGAATACACCTGGTGTACTTGCATGTGAGCAAACAAGAATGTGAACGAACCAAAGCCATGCTTCAAGTCACAGCCTTTACTCTGCCTTGAGGCAGAGGCAGTTTGATTGAGTTCATGTGAAGCAATGCTCCAGAGGAGTATCTTTCCATTATGGTGGCATTGGCAGGAAGTGAGGAAAGCTCTTTGAAGTGGTAGCCACAACATTCATAATCTGTGGATGAATAAAGGGCTTAAGCTATTGTCAGGTTTGTAACTTTTCTACTACTAAATTGACTCAGGAGATGCCTCGAAACAGGTCTATCATTGCAGGTAGAAATAAAAATAACTTTAAAATCATTTTAAGACATGATGAAAACCTTATGAGGCAAACACATCAAACTCCAGCCAGAATGGGGGTTATGTCATAACTGTAATGATGTTTTGTTTTATTTTATTTTATTTTGTTTTATTTTATTTTGTTTTATTTTGTTTTATTTTATTTTATTTTATTTTATTTT